>CM077150.1:210430627-210515627 GCA_039583875.1 Platanthera guangdongensis
CTTTTGTTGCTTTCTGTTTACAGCTGAGTATAGTGAACTTCTGCTATTATGCCTCGGAATGTATGGAAGGAATGCATAATAAGATCTTCTTGTGCTTCCATTGTTTTGTGGGTTGAACCTCTAGGCCTTGGGTTTAAACCAGCGGCTCCAAAATTAAATAACTGGGTAGTTCGTAGATACAAAACATGAGGGTTTGCTATCTACTGACTCTTTCTTTAAGGTTACCATTTAGGAAGGCTGACTTCACATCCATTTGGTAAACTTTGAAACTTTTGTAGGCTGCATATGCTAGGAAGAGTCTTATTGCCTCCAATATAGCCAGTGATGCAAAAGTTTGATCATAGTTTATCTCTCTTCTTGTCTATAACCCTTTGAAACCAGTCTAGCTTTGTTTCTGACTATAAACCCATTCTAATCTAATTTGTTTCTATATATCCATTTGGTTCCTATGATGTTGCAGTTATCTGGTCTAGGAACCAGCTTCTAGACATTGCACCTCTTAAATTGGTTCAATTCTTCCTGTATTGTACTTATTAGAATGGATCCACATTAGCTTCTTCAAATTTCATTTGTTCAGTCTGGGATAGAAATCTTGAGTACATCACTATGTTTCTGATGTTTGCTTCGTATGATCACACCCTGTGCACCATCTCCTATGATCAATTTTGTTGGATGATCTATTAGATGTCTGATAGCAATAGGTAATGTGACTTCTTCTCCTTGACCACCTGCATCATGCTGAGTTTCTTCTTCTTATTGTTCCTGTGCAAGCACTTCTTCAACTATATTGACTCCATCTTATATATTCTGGCTTACAGGAACAATATCTTCTATAGTTAGATGCTCTAGCTTCAAGTATTCACCTGTTGTGCTTAATGAACCTGGTTTATCATTGTAAAACATAGAACTTTCATCAAATATAATATGAACAGACTCCTCCATAAATTGATCCCTCAAGTTATAGACCTTATAGGCCTTACTGTGGTCACTATAACTAACAAATATGTCATCATAGGACTTCTCAGAAAAGTTGGATATGTATGTTTTCCCATTATTTAGGACATAACATCTACATTCAAAGATTCTGAAATAGGCCAAGTTTGGTTTTCTGCCCTTCATAAGTTCATAAGGAGTTTATTCAATTTTTTGTTGATTGAAGCTCTATTAAGAACATGATATGGTATGTTGATAGCTTCAGCCTAGAAGTATTTTGGGAGTGAAGAATCACTTAGCATAGTTCTTCCAGCTTCAATGAGAGTCTTATTCTTCCTTTCAGCAATCCCATTCTGCTGGGGTGTTCTTGGTGAGGAAAACTCTTGCTGAATTACCGTCTCTTCATAAATCTGTCATATAATCAGATTGAAACTCAATTCCATGATCACTTCTAATTTTGACCACAGAGCTGTTCAATTCATTCTGAATTTGTTTGACAAAATTCTTGAAGACATCAGGGGTTTCAGACATTTTTCTTAAGAAGAAAACCCAAGTGAATCTGGAATAATCATCAACAATTACATAGGTATAGACTCTCCTTCGTAGACTATGAACTGGCATAGGACCAAACAAGTCCATATACAAGAGATACAAACATCTCATTGAGTCTTTGCATTCAATACTTTTGAATGAAGCTTTGGTTTGCAAGCCTTTTTTGGTATGCAGAGCATATGCTCTCCTTAGTGCATTTAATGTTAGGGCCATTCCTAACAAGCTCTTTACTGAAACATTTTTCTATGGCCTTGTAGTTCAAATGATCTAGACACTTGTGCCATTTAACATAGTGTGAGGCTTTCTCATTTGCAACTAGACATAAGGGTGAGTCTGACATTAAACAAAGAAAATTCAAACAATATGCATTCCCACATCTAGTGCCTGTCAAGATGACCTCTTGGTCACTTGACTTCTTTATTAGGAACTCATCTTTGTGGAATGTAATGTCATGTCCAAGATCATAAAGTTGGCTTATGCTTACAAGGTCGTGTTGCAACCCATCCAAATAAGCTACTTTGGTGAGAGTGACTAGGACATTTGTGATCCTACCATAACCTTTGGTTATTCCGTTGCCAACTCCACCAAAGATCAGCTTTGGTCCGTTCTCCATGGGGACAAATTCCCTCAAATAGCCTCTTATTTCAGTCATGTGTCTGGAACATCCACTATCCAAGTACCAGATTAGTTTATCTTTGGTGCTTGGACATTCCTGCAAAATAAGAATTTATTTTTCCTGAGGAACCCAAGTTATTTTAGGTCTTAGGTTCTTATTAGTCGTGGATCTATTGAAACCACCATTGTGTTTCTTAACTGGATTACTTTTCTGATTATGAGAGATGGTGTAATTGAACTAACAGTTTAAGGCAATGTGTTGTATCTTTCCATAATACCAGCATGCATACCTGTTGTACCTCCTCTTAGGAAGGATAAAAGGAACTTTGTGTTGACATTCCTTAGAACAGAAATCAGCACACTTGACAGTTGTATTTTGACTGGGTGCAAACAAGTTGTTTTGCCTCTCAGTTATAACTATCCTCCTTGGAGTAGACACATTAGTAATAGCTTTCCTATTCACAAATGAACTTGGTCCAACTAGTCCAGACTTCTGTATTTCTTTTCCTTTAGCCTGAAACTTAGTTTGTGGAATGTCTGGACACTTTTGTCTTTCCAGTTTTTTACCACTTTTCCTCTTGGGTTTAACATACCCAAGATCACTTCAAGTGTTCCTGAGAAGTTATCTATAATGCGCAGAACAGTTTTTGGTTTAGAAAATTAGTGTACAAATCTTTTCTCATTCGAGAGTTTAAGTTCCATCGCCTGAATAGTTGCATCCTTCTGCATCCTTCAGCAATAGGATTTGATCATCAATGATCTTAGTCAGCATTGCTAACTTAGGATTTTGAAGACCAATTTTGTGAGTATCAATCTTATGATGATACTCAAAACCTTTCAGTGATGCTATCTCTACAGCTTGTATTTTGACAAGCTTCTTGCTACTCACTAGGGCTTCCAACAACTTTCCAAATTTGACTGTAAGATTCTGTAGTTTAGTCACAAAGTTAGTCTCATGTGAATCAATCTTTGAGTCACATGAGTCTAGCTCATCCCAAGTCTTATATATAGAAGTTTTAGAATATGTTGAATTGTTATAGATTACCTGAGTATCCTGACAGTCAAGAGCTTCTATTTTATGATCATCAGATAGTGCCATTAAATTGATATCCATATCTTCTTCAGAATCACCATAGTGTGATGAAGTTGTGGCATTTTTCACTTTGTAAATGGACTTTTTGATGAACTCTTCTTCATAGGAGAATAGTCCAGCAAGGTATTCTTCTAACTCTATTGAGTCAGTATCACTATCAGATAAGGTCTTTGATTTATTTGCCATTAGACCCTTCTCTGATTTCTTGTTCTTATAGAACTTCTTTTCTTTAGACTTTTTGTTCTCCTTCTATTTTATTGGACAGTCAGCTATGACATGCCCAGGCCTGTTACAGCAAAAGCAAATAATGTCAGTCTTAAATTATTTATTATGATAAGAATCATACCTGACCGCATATTTGTCTCTGTGATTGTCTTTGCTCTTACTGGAGCTTGATCCAGAAGGATTCTGTTTATTCCACTACTTCCTTTTTCTCAACATTTTCTTGAATTACCTTGTAAACAGTGCCAATTCATTATCTGTTAGATCTTCTGATGAAGAATAGACTCCAGTGCTATCTGTATCTCCATCCCTTTAGGGTGATGATTAGATTTCTCTTCTAGCTTTCTTAGATGTATCTACTTTGAAGGCCACAATTTTAGTCAGGGTTGAACTTCAGGTAGGATCTTCTCTCATCTCTTACTTCTTCTATGCCTTCCATGTATACTATGAGTGTATCCCACATCTCCTTGGATGTATTACAGTGCACTATATTCTGAAAAGTTGAATTGTCTATTGCACTGACTATTATATTTTGCGCTCTTTTGTCCATGGTGACAAGTACCACCTCATCCTCTATCATTTCTGACAGTTTCTTAGGTGTTTGAACATTTGTATCTAAAACAGATGTCTTCATTGGGACCTATGGACCTTCTTGTACAGTGACAAAGATTCTTGGATCTGAGGCTTCCATGAACAATCTTACTCTCTGTTTCCATATAGCAAAGTTGTCCTTAGTTCAAATATGTAGTTTCATATAACTGAGTTCTCTATGAGATTCAGAAGCCGTAGATTTGAATTTTTAAATACCCTTTGGATCTTTTTCAGACTGTTAGGTCTTTCTTGAATAACCTCCCTCTGATACCACTTGAAAGATAATCCTATGGATTAATAATCACCTAGAGTGGGTGAATTGGTGATTTTTTTATATACTTTAGTAAATCTTTATCACTTAACAATTTCAGCAGTTATAGAATTTTGAACACAACACAAACAACAGCAATTCACAGCACATTGCACACATAGAATTTATAGTAGTTCCCCTATCTAGGGTACATCAACTTTCCCCCCTTCTTCCTCACTAGCAATGTGCTAGGTAAGGTTATAGCTCCTCCTCGTTAACTCATATCCCAAGATCGTACAGTCTCAGTTTCTATTATGAAACCTACACTCAGACCAATAGATCCTACCTCAGAGATTCTCCCAATCTCTTACCTCAGATTCCTCAAGAACCCTACCTCAGCCTTTATAAACTAGGCTTACAACTCAGTGATTTGCCCAAAACCACCTACCTCAGGTCCCTTTTGAACCCCACCTCAGCCTTAATAACTTAGTCTTACAACTCAAAGACAAGATCTCGTACCCGCTCAGATCTCAAGGAGATCTTACAAAATAAAGAGGTAAAGTGTAAACAACAACCTTCAGAAAACAGAATGTCTGTAATTCTGACTTATCTATTAGCACATATTCTTCAACTCAGTAACAATGGATTTGTTCTTGATAATTTGATTTGCTGAAAAGTTGAATCTCTGGATCTGCAATCTTCTTGATGTTGATCGGCTAGAATTCCTAGACGAAATTGCAGATCAAATTCACCTTAGTCTTCGGATCAACCTGGTGAAGGGATCTGGAGATTTTCTTGAAGACCGTCATCTTCTTCCTCCTCGAAATTATAAGAATTAAAATTTTTGTTTTCTTTTTTGATTCTGTGTATTGTGTGTATCTTTTTGGTATAGACAACCCCTCTATTTATAACCTTCATGTATGGCTTGTTTCTGGAAGACATCATTCTTCAAATTCTCCCCTTAAAAAGTTTTTGTTGACGTATCACATTTCTGTAGCTGAAGTGACAGTTCTGACTTGTCTTGACACTTTTGTGCTGACTCTGCACATCTTCAGAAATATAAGTGTCGAGATGTCCAAAGTGTCTCGACACTTATGTCGAGACATCATAGCAGTCTCGACATAATTCTACTTGGATGAATTTTCATCTGAAACTTGAAAGTGTCGAGACAGTTGATTTGTCTCGACTCAACCATCTTCTGTGTCCATCTCTTTAATTCTGCTTAGTGTCGAGACACTTAGACTGTCTCGATACAACTGTCTGCCTGATGTCTATATATTTTATTTTTGCCTTGTGTCGAGACAGTTGGATTGTCTCGACAAAATTTTACTTAGAAAAATCTCATGTCTTCTTTGTGTCGAGAAAGCTGTATTGTCTCGACACAACTGTTTTAAGCTTTATAGTGTCAAGTATGCTGACTTATTCTTCAAGGTGTTGAGACAACTGACTTCTCTTAACACAACTTCTGCAAAGGTGTCGACATAGTTGAAGTGTGTCGACAGTTTTGGACTTAGCTGTTTTTTTTCACTGCAAGTTGCTGAATGACAACTGTGCTGACTTTACTCAGCACTATGCTGACTCCACTCGATGCTTCTGTACTTATACAATTTTTCATCAAAATCTAATAGGCTTCTTGTATCCACCTGTCCAATCAACATGAAGTTGGAAACCTGTATACAAAAACTGAAATCATATATCAAATACAAATATGTGTATATCATTGAGTTGAAAGGGCTTCTTCAAATCAAGTACATTGTAACCAATGTACCCAACAGTAACTGCCAAAGCTACTGCTTGGTTGCTAGGGCAAAGGATCCCCGCAAGCAACTCCTGGATAGTGTCCAGCCACTCCTCTGTCTTGTCTGTCGTCTTTGTCCCATAGTAAGTCGGAGGGGAGAGGCCACGAAAGGAAGTTAACCAGTTTAAGCTCGGGTTTGGCTGCGGTGCCGGAACCTGTTGAGCTCTAAAGGCATCCAGGATGGCAGTGAGAGTATGGCCCAACTCTGATTGTTGAAAAGGAAAAACAGCTGGCAAAGGGAGCACCATTGCCTGTAGTTTGAAACACTTCAACAATCAAATAAGGTCGGCCTCATCTGATTTATATGGTCAAAAGATTTGATTTTCTCACACGGGCCCACCATAACTTCTGCTGCTTAGTTTGAATGCAAAATGAAGCACAAGTAGGGTGACCTAGTAGTTTGTGGACTTGTTTTGCTCATGATCATGTTACGGTGCTGCCAATTGTAAAATCCCCCCTCCCGTGAATTGGGCACGACCGAGGAGAGATTTTATACCCAGGACCGTCACCTTACAATGACACCAACTATCAGTTAGTTGTCACCATAAGACAGTGACCCTGGCAGCAAACAAGATCATTCACACAGCTAATGAAAGAAGAAATAAAACAAGTCCACACATCACATCATAGATATATTTAAATATCCAAATAAAGGTCCACATGACATAAATGAAAGAGTACAAGTAATATGTCTTATGCCTAGTACATGGATATCATAAAAATATCGCACACACTCTCTCAACTAACAACGTGGAAGCTAAACCATATAATCATCAATGTGACGCCGGGTAGTAGTAGTGATAGTGCGCGGCTCCAGCTCCTCAAATCCTGGTGTCACAATCTCTGGCTCTATCTGGTCGAACTGCAGCGGCGTCTCTACGTGTCCTTAAAATGATGCGGTCAAACGACTGTTAGTCAAACTAGACTCAACAACGTCATCCCCACCTCACCTCCGCGACTCCTAGGCACCGCGCGGGAGGAAGAAAGTGGAGGACCAATAATAATAGAATATACAAGCAGGTGACAGTGATATATATATATATATATATATATATATATATATATATATATATATATATATATATATATATATATATATATATATACAATTCTCTAGCAGTTTTTTATCAGTATGAGTAGTAAAGAAGAGTAACACTAGTGCAGCATAAAAGTACAGTAAGAGGAGCTGAGTAAAACAAGTAAAGTAAGACAACTACACTACCATCACAGAAGCGTACCCTAACTTATATGAATGCCCATACAAACATATAAGTTAAGGTTTCCAAAAAGTAACTCATCATATAAAAGAGCCAATACTAATTTATATGATGAGGATCTGCAAGTGCATATGTTATGTCATGATATGCATTGCAATGAATATATAACTCACACACACGACTCTATGCATAGAACTTTCATGCATACCCACTTTTTGGAGGTGGCCAACCACTTAGGTACCGACCATAGTGGCTCACGTTTGTAGTGGAGTGGGTGTATCCACTCCTAGACAGGCAGACACACTACCAGGACTAGACCTCTCATACGCCTCAACGCTAAGAACACAACAGAGGAGCCCTTACGAACTCTTGCTGGAAACTACCAGTCTTTCATGGTCGGGTGTGCTCTTAGGGGACATAGTCTTCCAGACCATGGTATAAACATCCTACCGGTCTCCCAAAAGGGCTATACTCTGCACCAGAGTCATCGTACTTCCGTAAGTGTACCGACTGGACCAGTACCAAGTGACCCACCACATAAGCACAAACCAGGTATAACAATACCCTCACAAGCCTCCAACTCGCAGTACTAACCCATCCTAATATAGGCCCACAACCCAAGCTATCAGCTCGTTGGACAAGCAAGCCCTATATGACTCCAACCCACATATGGGTGAGATCGCTATAACATTCCTTAATCCTATCAGACTACTCTTATCTAAATTTTGGATTACTTAGTGATTTATGGTTAACCTTGGACTTCCCGAGGTCTACCTTGTGAAGGGCTCGCAGCGGTACTATAAACTATGATGGGCTGAAGCCCATCGCTCCCTTTCTCAAGGCACATAGTAATGTTATGCTACTGTTAACCTAGAAATCGGTGATCCTTCCCAAGGTAGCCAGTTGGATAGTCACGACCTTCGGATTCTCCCTGGGGTTCGCGACAAGTCCAAGTGTGGGATGACAGTTGTATCTGTGCGCCGAGGCCGCATAGAAACCGCGTGTCGGGACGGCGGGCTGTTTCCACAGCTCACCCTCGCAGACCACGCGGTTAGGCCTGCTAACCGTGCAACACTTTTCTTTGCAGGAGGCAATCTAGAGCGGCAGTGAGCCCCCTAGTAGCCTTGGTGGTGGCCTGACCCCTCTGGCCGCCACCGAGGGATGGCCAGCTTCTCAGGCGGCTCCCCCAGTAGCCTTGGTGGTGACCTGGCCCTTCAGGCCGCCACCTAGGGGCGGCATGTCCCTTCAGGCCGCACCCCAGCTACCTTGGTGGCGGCCTGCCCCTTCAGGACGCCACTCAGGGGTGTCCTATCAATTCAGGCCGCCCCCCAGCTGCCTTGGTGGCGACCTGTCCCTTCAGGCCTCCACCTAGGGGAGGCCTGTCCCTTTAGGCCGCCCCCAGCTGCCCTAGTGGCGGGCTGCCCCTTTAGGCCACCTCCCAGGGGCGGCCTGTCCCTTTAGGCTGCCAGTATCTTCCCTGGTGGCGGCCTGCCCCTTCAGACTGCCACCCAGGGGCGGCCTGTCCCTTCGGGCCACCCCCCCAGTTATCCTAGTGGCGGCCTGCCCCTTCAGGCCACCACCCAGGGGGACATGTCCCTTCAGGCCTCCCCCAGCTGCCCTGGTGGTGGCCTGCCCCTTCAGGCCGCCACCCAGGGGCGGCCTGTTTCTTCAGGCCACTCCTTAGCTGCCCTGGTGGTGGCCTATCCCTTCAGGCCACCACGCAGGGGCGGCCTGTCCCTTCAGACTGCACCTCAGCTGCCCTGGTGGTGGCCTACACCTTCAGGCCGCCACCTAGGGGCGGCATGTCCCTTCAGGGCGCCCCAGCTACCCTAGTGGCGGCCTGTCCCTTTAGGCCGCCCCTCACCTTCCCTGGTGGCGGCGTGTCCCTTCAGGCTGCCCCCAGCTGCCCTGGTGGCGGCCTATCCCTTCAGGCCGCCACCCAGGGGTGGCCTGTCCCTTTAGGCTGCTCCCCCCCCCCCCCCCCAGCTGCCCTGGTGACGGCCTGTCCCTACAGGCCGCCACCTAGGGTCGGCCTGTCCCTTCAGGCCGCCCCCCACCTACCCTGGTGGCGGTCTGTCCCTTCAGGCCGCCACACAGGGGCGGCCTATCTCTTCAAGCCGCCCCGCAGCTGCCCTGGTGCGGCCTGCACCTTTAGGCCGCTACCTAGGGGCGGCCTATCCCTTCAGGCCGCCCCCAGCTGCCCTGGTGGCGGCCTGTCCCTTTAGGCTGCCACCTAGGGGCGGCCTGCTCCTCAGGCCGCCCCCAGCTTCCCTGGTGGTGGCCTGCTCCTCAGGTTGCCTTCTCTGCCTGCACCAGGGGTGGCCTGCTCCTCAGGTCGCCCTCTTCTGCTTGCCAAGTACGCCCAAGCTCCATGATGACGTCACTGGGCTCTGCTTCTAGACTATTTTCCCCGGGCCTATAAATAGCCCCTAATACCTCTCATTTGGGGGGGGGGACGACGCGCAGGAGGATAACTGCCTTTGCCAGCAAGTCCCGCGGACTCAGCTTTCCAGTCCTCCACAGCCTGCCAGCAAGACCTGCGGACTCAGCTTTCCAGTCCTCCACAGCCTGCCAACAAGACCTACGGACTCAGTTTTCTAGTCCTCCACAGCCTGCCAACAAGACCTGCGGACTCAGTTTTCCAGTCCTCCACAGCTTTCCAGCAAGACCTGCAAACTCAGGTTTCTAGTCCTCCACAGCTTACCAACAAGCTGCGCGGCCTACCAACAGCCTCTTTTCCTTATCCTCTGGCAACTCCTTCCTTAACTGCCAGCTTCCCCCATTATACCCTTTATTTCTCTCATGTAAAGGTACTTTGAGCAAGCTGTAATCTTGTTTCTTGATTAAAGGAAAGCCCGTTGCAAGAGTGTTATTTAAGCTGCGGCGGGCAAAGTTTGATGTTGTCGTTGCTAGCGGCCCCTCTCACTTTTCCTTTGCTGAGCAAGCTTCTCCTTTGCTGAACAAGCTTCTTATCTGCTCAGCAAGCTTCTCTACTCTGTATGCTTTTCCTCTGCTGATCAAGCTTCTCCTCTGCTAAGTAAGCTTCTTCTCTGCTCAGCAAGCTTTTTCTCTGCTCAGCAAGCTTCTTCTCTGCTCAGCAAGCTTCTCCTCTGCTGAGCAAGCTTCTTCTCTGCTCAGCAAGCTTTTTCTCTGCTCAGCAAGCTTCTTCTCTGCTCTACAAGGTTTTTCTCTGCTCAGCAAGCTTCTTCTCTTCTCAGCAAGCTTCTTCTCTGCTCAGCAAGCTTCTCTGTCAGCAAGCTTCTCTGCACAGCAAGCTTCTTCTCTGCTCAACAAGCTTCTTCTCTGCTCATAAAGCTTTTTCTTTACCCAACAAGCTTCTCCTCTGCTGAGCAAGCTTCTTCTCTGCTCAGCAAGCTTTTTATATGCACAGCAAACTTCTTCTCTACTGAGCAAGCTTCTCTGCTCAGTATGCTTTTTCTCTACTCAGCAGGCTTCTTCTCTGCTCAGCAGGCTTCTCTGCTCAGCAAGCTTTTTCTCTGCTCGACGAGCTTCTTCTCTGCTCAACAAGCTTTTTCTCTGCTCAGCAAGCCTTTTCTCTGCTCGGCAAGCTTCTTCGCTGCTCATTAAGCTTCTCCGTTTGTCAATCGTCTGCTCGACAGCTCCTGATCAACCTTCCTAACAATCAAACTCGGATCAACGACCTTCTCTCCTCTATCCACGCAACCCTTGAACAAGCGTTTGCTCCACTCTCGAGCACTCAGAAGCTTCCTTCTCTCCTCTATCCCCACAACCTTCTTCAATCACCTTGCTTGTGAGATCGAACACACCCCGTTAGCTGCTGGTGCCCGCTACAACCTACACCCTTCCATTTCTGAGCATCAACAGTTAACACGCGACCTTCAGATCCGAACAGACAGTGAACAACGATAGTTAGCCATGTTAGACCATCAACCAGCCGAGAACCTTGCTCTAAGTCCTAGTGAAGATCCTCTCTGGGACGCCTTTGAGCAATCTTGCCGTGAGAATGCTCAGCAGTTCCAAACGATCAACCAAATTCTTGCTGCAATCACCAAGCAGTTGCAGACTCAACCAGCAACAGTTCCAGCTGCTCCAATCAACCCAACACCAACATTGGAGCATCAACAAGCTTATCCTCAAGCTTGCTCGTCGTTCTATCCGCCTCACACACCAACCTTTCCGCAAGGGCCTGCAGCCCCTTTGCGACCTCAAATGAAGAGTTTGCACCTCGTCAAAACTTCTTCCGGGAAGCAGCCCGGGGAAGTCCTGCAAGATTTCTCAACTTTTAGGGATGTCATCCTTACCCATCAGCTCCTGCCTTTGCTCCTGCAGCAACTTTCCCCTTCTATCCTCATGCTTCTTTTGCAGCTGCAGCTTATGCTCCCTTTAATCCTTATGCTGTAGGAGAGCATGAAGAGCCGTCACCCTTTTCAGAGAATGTTCGTCACGAACCAACTCCAGCTAACTTCAGAGAGCCTCGGCTACCAATCTATACCAGAGAGACTGATCCAGTGAAGCATCTGCAAGCCTTCAAAGCAGTCGTTGCTCTCAAAACTCTTTCAGATGCAACTAAGTGCAAGCTCTTGTCACAACCTTTGATGGGCAAGTGAGGGATTAGTTCTATGGTCTTCGCCCTCACTCCATCACTTCCTTTGCTGATCTGAGAAGGGAGTTCTTGCTCAAATTCTCTACCTCAACCAAGAGAAAGGCGGTCCTGAAGTCCTCTTTGAGATTAAACAGCGAGAGAATGAAACTTGGTATCAATTTGTTGATCGATTCCAGAGAGAAATCTTGGACATCGAGATTATTGGTCAATAAATATACCGAGTGGCTCTTATCCACGGTCTCCGTGAAGGGCCTCTCAAGTTTGAAGCCAATGTCCGTGCATCGAGAACATACCAATAGTTGATTGTCTTAGCCAACTCATACATCCGAGGCAAAAATAAAAACCCAGGCTTCATCTCCAAGCTTATATCAGAGAGAGATCCTTCTCATAAACAGCCTCCGAGGTCTCCTCGCAGTGATTTCCCAACTCACTCAAGGAAGTGAAGAAGGTTTCAGCGCCATCAATATCCCTTCCAAGACCATGATCATACTCGAGATCCACTACTACCACCAACTCCATCTTCTCAAATAGCAGCAGTTTACCATCAGCAAGGCGATGACTTGCATGAGTCCGAACTAGATTAAGCCATGCAAGAAGTGAGCCAAATCATGAAGGATAAGGCTAACTACAAAAGGCCTTATCGATCTGCTGATCAAAGATCAAGAGACTTGGAACCATACTGCGAGTTCCACAAAGAGTCAGGCCACTTGACTGAGAACTGCCGAGCACTCTGCCAACTGATGCAAAGGATACTCCGGCAGGGTAAGATGCGTGACCTGCTTTCCAAAGATGATCGCCCTTATCTAGCAACCTCAAAGGGCAAAGACGTTGCAGACATTTCTTTCTCCTCAAGAGGAGTGAGCCTAGTCGAAGAGCCCCCTCTCCTCGTTGTTCACAAAGCCATTGAAACCTTCGATGCCGATGACGAGGGCGAGCTTGGAACGGTATTCTAAACTGGCAAAGGACTTCATAGTTCTTCAATTTCTTCACAACCATGATTGGTTACTCCTACTCTTGCTCTTTCAAACATTTTCTTTGCAAAGCACTTCTAAGTGTTCATTATTACTTTTCAATAAAACTTTTATCAAGGATCTCATACTGACACAGTTCCCTTCTTGTGATGCTTCCTCCTCTATTTTTCTCTTTGTCGAAGAGATCGCTATACCAATGAGATATCGCCAAGTCTTGCTATAGGCCCCCTCGAGATTGGATTCCGGTGTAAGACCACAACGACCACATATCGCGGGGAGTGTTCGCATATGTGTAGTGGGGGCTATCCAACTCTCATGCGGAGGAATACGTGACTTTGGATCATAGCCGGCATCTAACACAGAGTGTGTGCTAGGGAGGCCCCATGTGTTAGCTCTGCTGTGCTTCGCAAAGGATACATTACAGTTACAGTGATCTTTGATTGACAAGCAATGGCGATCAAGCGTATCCTTGTCTCTTTGATCATCGCACAACTGTGATGGCCGAACACTCTATGGTACTCTTGATCCATGCCTTCACGGGTTCTATAATTCCACTGATCTTTCCACAGACAAGCAATATGCCACTTGGCGCAACTAGTCTCATGGATCAGTGATAATTGTACCCGAGGAAATAGAGTAGTGTATCTAGAAATCCTTCTCAGGCTTTCCCGTGCTTTTCTCTTTTGTGCCCTTCTAAAGGTTGCGCGGCTAGCCCGCTCTCAGTAGGACTATACTCGTGATGGCCTTTTTCAGGCAAGCGATGCATAAGGCCCACGGGTGATCTCCTGTGGCAGCATCCAGTCTTTCTTGGTCATCTCCGAGTATAGACCTCTTTTTTATCAACTGCCTCTTTCACAGGTGAACATGTTAAATCTGAACTACCAAAAGGATTTGCAGCAATCATTTTTGCTTATGCTCATCTCATATGCGTTGCCTGCGTAATCTCTATCAAATGATGACTTACAAGCTCTCTACTTATATAAGCTCCACTATTCCTATCAAATGTTAATGGCATCAAACATTGATCAAAGAATTTAACTCTCCTTGATCATCAAGCCCTGCTATTGGAATCTAGTTAAGATTGGCAGAATTCGTCAAGCTTCTTCTCTGCTAATCTGATCATACTCGTCCTATCATACCAACTTTATCTTATCAACAGTTAGCATCTGCAAGCCTCCTCCAGGTACTTGTAGCTTAGCTCATTATATTATGTATGCTGCTCATTCTTCTCTTTGCAATGATCAGCATGCACCTGCAAGCCTTATCCAGGTACTTACAGCTTAGTATTTTCATCATATCTCCTTCCAACTCTCCTCTTACAGAGATCAGCAAATGCTTGCAAGTTTCCTCACAGGCACTTGCAACCCTCCTTCATATACCACATCTGCTTCTAACTCTCCTCTTGCAGAGATCAGTAGATGCTTGCAAGTTTTCTTCACAGGTACTTGCAAGCTACTTCCACATATTTTGTCTGCTCCTAACTCGTTTCTTGTAGCGATCGGCAGACAATTTCAAGTTTCTTCATAGGTACTTGCAAGCTACTTTTATATATTCCATGCTTGCTTCTAACATCTCTTTTGTAGAAAGCAGCAAACGCTTGCAAGCCTCCATTAGGTAATTGCAAGTTATTATGCTCCTATGTTTTCTTGTCACCATCATTTTGCAGAACTCAGTAGAAGACACGTCTTCTTCATTGTGCAAAGGCAAACTCAGGTACGCGTGAAGTGAACCATCCATTTATGTCTTCACTAACTTTTCCTTCGCAGGAAAAAGACAGGCAGTAACAACCTTCTTAGGAGAGACATCAGGTTCTATCTCCCCTTATATCCTCTTTCTTTGGGGTGGATCACGAATTTCGTCCGTCTCCAACTTTTTCGAAGTTCCCTTCGGAACTTCAAAAAGTGCGGGGATTATGTTAACCCAAAAATCGACGATCCTTCCTAAGGTAGCCAGCTGGCTAGTCACGACCTTTAGATTCTCCCTGGGGTTCGCGATAAGTCCAAGTGTGGGCAGAAAGTTTTCTCTGTCCACCCAGGACGTATAGCAACCACGTGTCCTACAGGACAGCGGGCTGTTTCCACAGCTCACCCTCGCAGACCGTGCGGTTAGGCTTGCTAACCGCGCAACACTTTTCTTTGCATGAGGCAATCTAGAGCAGCAGTGAGCGATTTGTGCGATCTTTTCCTTCAGTCCGCCAGGTCACACAGCCGGCGCCCCCCAGCAGGGTTGGGGGTGGCCTGACCCCTCAGGCCTCCACCAAGGGGAGGCCTGCGCCTCAGGCCGCCCCCCCAGTAGCCTTGGTGGTGACCTGCCCCTTCAGGACGCCACCCAGGGGTGGCCTCTCCCTTCAGGCAGCCCCCAGCTGCCTTGGTGGCGGCCTGCCCCTTCAGGCTGCCACCCAGGGGCGGCCTGTCCCTTTAGGCCGCCCCCAGTTGCCCTGGTGGCGACCTGTCCCTTCAAGCCGCTGCACAGGGGCGGCCCGTCCCTTCAGGCTGCACCCCAGCTGTCCTGGTGGCGGCCTGTCCCTTCAGGCCGCCCCCAGCTTCCCTGGAGGCGGCCTGCCCCTTCAGGCCGCCACCCAGGGGAGGCCTATCGCTTCAGGCTGCCCCCCAGCTGCCCTGGTGGCGGCCTGCACCTTCTGGCCGCCACCTAGGGGCGGTCTGTCCCTTCAGGCCGACCCCTAGCTGCCCTGATGGCGGCCTGCCCCTTCAGGCCACCACCTAGGAGCAGCCTGTCCATTTTGGCCACCCCCCTAGCTGCCCTGGTGGCGGCCTGTCCCTTCAGGCCGCCACCCAGGGACGGCGTGTCCCTTCAAACCGCCCCTCAGCTGCCCTAGTGGCGACCTGCCCCTTCAGGCAGCCACCCAGGGGAGGCCTGTCCCTTTAGGCTGCCCCCAGCTGCCTTAGTTGTGGCATGTCCCTTCAGGCTGCCACCTAGGGGCGGCCTGTCCCTTCAGGCCGCCACCCAGGGCGGCCTGTCCCTTCAGGCCGACCCCTAGCTGCCCTGGTGGCGGCCTGTCCCTTCAGGCCGCCACCTAGGGGGGGCCTGTCCCTTCAGGCCGCCCCCGGGCTTCCCTGGTGGGATCCTGTCCCTTCAGGCTGCCACCCAGGGGTGGTCTGTCCCTTCAGGCCGCCACCCATGGGAGATCTGTCCCTTTAGGCCACCCCCAGCTACCCTGGTGGCGGCCTGTCCCTTCAGGCCGCCACCCAGGGGCGGCCTGTCCCTTCAGGCCGCCCCCAGCTGTCTTGGTGCCAGCCTGCCCCTTCAGGCCGCCACCTAGGGGTGGCCTGTCCCCTCAAGCCGCCCCCTAGCTGCCCTGGAGGCAGCATATCCCTTCAGACCACCACCCAGGGGCGGCATGCTCATCAGGCCGCCCGCTAGCTGCCCTGATGGCAGCCTGCTCCTCAGGCCGTCTTCTCTGCCTGCACCAGGGGTAGCCTGCTCCTCAGGTCGCCCTCTTCTGCTCGCCAAGTCCACCTAAGCTCCATGATGACGTCACTGGGCTATGCTTCTAGAAGATTTTCCCAGGGCCTCTAAATAGCCTCTAATACCTCTCATTTAGGAGGTGAACGACGCGCAAGAGGAAACCTGTCGCTGCTAGCAAGACCTGCAGACTCAGCTTTCCAGTCCTCCACAGCCTACCAGCAAGGCCTGCGGACTCAGCTTTCCCGTCCTCTACAGCCTGCCAGCAAGACCTGCGGACTCAGTTTTCCAGTCCTCCACATCCTGATAGTAAGACCTGCGGACTCAGTTTTCCAGTCCTCCACAGCTTGCCAGCAAGACCTGCGGACTCAGTTTTCCAGTCCTCCACAGCTTGCCATCAAGCCATGCGGCCTGCCCACAGCCTCTTTTCCTTAGCCTCTGGAAACTCCTTCCTTAACCGCCAGCTTCCCCCATTATACCCTTTATTTCTCTCATGTAAAGGCACTTTGAGCAAGCTGTAATCTTGTTTCTTGATTAAAGGAAAGCCCACCGCAAGAGTTTTATTTAAGCCGCGGCGGGCGAAGTCTATTATTGCCGCTACTAGCGACCCCTCTCTCTTTTCCTCTATTGAGCAAGCTTCTCCTCTGCTGAGCAAGCTTCTTCTCTGCTCAGTAAGCTTCTCTGCTCAGCAAGCTTTTCCTCTGCTAAGCAAGCTTCTCCTCTGCTGAGCAAGCTTCTTCTCTGCTCAGCAAGCTTTTTCTCTGCTCAGCAAGCTTCTTCTCTGTACAGCAAGTTTCTCTGCACAGCAAGCTTCTCCTCTGCTGAGGAAGCTTCTTCTCTGCTCAGCAAGCTTTTTCTCTGCTCAACAAGCTTCTTCTCTACTCAACAAGCTTTTTCTCTGCTCAGCAAGCTTCTTCTCTGCTCAGCAAGCTTCTTCTCTGCTCAACAAGCTTCTCCTCTGCTCAGCAAGCTTCTTCTCTGCTCAGCAAGCTTTTTCACTGCTCAGCAAGCTTCTTCTCTGCTCAGCAAGCTTTTTCTCTGCTCAGCAAGCTTCTTATCTGCTCAGCAAGATTCTCTGCTCAGCAAGCTTCTCCTCTGCTGAGCAAGCTTTTTCTCTGCTCAGCAACCTTTTTCTCTACTCAGCAAGCTTTTTTTCTGCTCAGAAAGCTTCTTCTCTGCTCAGCAAGCTTTTTCTCTGCTCAGCAAGGCTTTTATCTGCTCGGCAAGCTTCTTCGCTGCTCATTAAGCTTCTCCGCTGGTCAACTGTCTGCTCGACAGCTCATGATCAACCTTCCGAACCATCAAACTCGGATCAACGCCCTTCTCTCCTCTATCCCCGCAACCCTTGAACAAGTGTTTGCTCCACTCTCTAGCACTCAGAAGCTTCCTTCTCTCCTCTATCCCCGCAACCTTCTTCAATCGCCTTGCCCGTGAGATCAAACACACCCCGTTAGCTGCTGGTGCCCGCGACAAACTGCCCCCTTCCGTTTCCGAGCATCAACAGCTACCCTTATCCAAAACACCTCTCAGGGTTACTAAGTGTGTGAATTCTCCAAAGTATCAACTGCAGAAAACACTAATTTTCCAAAATTGATAAATGCAAAGCATATAAACTTGTATGTGTGTATGAATAGGAATCCTCCAAATACTTGACCCAATTTCTAATTACAATGTGTGTATGAATGGACGACCGTGATTGTGTCTTCCTCCTCCAACCAAGGGGTAGGATTTGTCCGACCAAAAGGTATTTTCAAAGCAGTTTTCCGGCGAACCAGCACCCTCCCCGGTCAGCCATCACCCCCACCACCTCCGTTGAGGTGGTGGCTATCGTCGGGCAGCGACACGGCCGCCGGAGGGGTATTTTACGGCAAACCTGCCACCTCCATTTTCATGCTTTTTCCATGAAAATTAAAAATGGAATTCGGCTCGATTGAGCTCGAACTCTATTCCTATTTATCTAGGAAGCTAGCACAAGGGGATAGTAGGAGCATGTCTGATTTCGGGCTTGGAGGCGGCTACTCTGGTGGGTGGCCATGGTTTTTGGCGTTTTCTGACGAACCTCTCCCGATCTCGATTCTCCACCGTTTCCAGCAATCCAAGAGTCGATTTCAACTACTTGTGGTCTTCTGAAGGTGATGAAAAGATGAAATTGAGCATTGGGGGCCTCTATATAGGAGATCAAAGTTTTGGGTGTTATGTTCATGGCCATTAAAGTCCCACCTTAATTGTGGCCAAACTATAACTATTGGAAACCTCCTCCTCTTTATTAGGGAAGATGAAAGGAGAGGTTGGGGAAGAAGAAGGGAGTGCCACTTGGACTCCCTGCATTATTTCCCCTCCAAATGAAACTTCCCTCCTAATTACCCCCATTACATCTGAAAGTGCTGGTTAGATCTTATATACTCTAGAGGGGGGGGTGAATAGAGTATGGTGATTACTAAAAACTTTTTACAACTGTTGTTGTAAACCTAAGTGAACAGGGAAGCAAATAACATAAAGTAAATGTAAACACAGAGCAATCACAGACCACAGCCAGAAAACAAAAGAAAATAAGCAACCAGAATACACAAGGAGCTATAGTGGTTCCCCAATCAATCTGGGTACATCCACTCTTCTACCACCCTAGGTAGGAATCCACTGCAGGATGAGTTGATCAGTTATCCTAGGCACCAATGGGTTTTGATCAGGTCCCCAAAAACCGAACCCTCAAGTCTTTTGGAAGGAGACTTGCAACCAGAATAATTTTGAAGGGATTTAAAACCCTGTACAGGAATGAGAGAGAGGGTGATAGTGTCTTCTCTGTCAACAGTCAGAGAGAAGACTTGTGGATTGATGTAGCAGCTCTTGCTCCCCCTGAGATCTTGAAATGGTCAGGAATGCTGGAGCACTGCTTCAGGGTGATAGGCCTTCAATGACCTAGAATGCCTGGACCAGAACTGCTTCATGAACTTATTTTAATTGATAAAGTTCTGATGTCCTTTGAAGTTGTCCTGAGAAAGAAGAAGACTCTTGATTGAATTTGGTTGTTCTTCTTCTTCAAAAGTTCTCTGGTCAAGGCTGATTGCAGTCAAGAACTTTAGATTTTAGAATGTTTGTTCTTCTGCAATCTTCAGAAAATCTGTGAGATTATTTGTTGTACTGTAATTCTTGAACTCTATTGCTTCTTCACACTGTTCTCTTCCTATTAGTCTGTGTATATCTGACTGAGGAATATTCAAACTTTTGAATGTCGAGCAGTAATTACAGTCGGCCTTGGAAAGAATCAGCAATCAATGACTTTCCTAACTGTCCCATGGAAAAAAGGCATGAGATCGTCCATAGTCAATGCACGTTCTAACGGTAACATTCTGAGAAGATCTGGCAATAAATGTTCAGGAATCAGTGCCAAGAAACGGGACGGTAACCTTGAAGAAACCTAATCTGGATTCATCGAACAAAGAACACAATTCGTCGAGCTGAACTTATGTTCGTCGAGCTGAGCTTGAGTTCGTCGAGCTGAGCTTGATAGAGTTCGTCGACCAGACAATCTTCATTCATCTGATAGACATTCTTCATTCGTCGAGCTGAGAATCAAAATCGTCGACCTGAGAAAAGTTCTGTACTTAGACAAAATATCCTGCATCTGCTGAAATGTTGTGTCGACAAAAGTTGGTGTTGACAGATTGATCTTGGTGTCGACACAAATCCTCTGGTGTCGACATAAGGTGGTGTCGACTGAAATCCTGGTGTCGACACAAATCGCCTGGTGTCGACACAAACCCTAAGTATCGACACAAATTCTCTGAGTCCAGAAATCATCAAGTAGAGAATAACATTCGTCGACCGAAGCATGAAGCTGGACTTAGAAAAATTTGAAGTCCTCCTGACTTTGGCTTGATGTAGAAACTGAATTTTCGTCGAACATAGAACATAGATCATCGAGCTCAGCACTACGAATTGTCTCACGATCGTCGAGCTCAGCACTACGAATTGTCTCACGATCGTCGAGCGCAGAATTCATTTCATCGAGCTGAGTTTGATGAACATCGAACTCTATTTACTTAGTCATGAAAACTTGTGAGTCTGGAGTCTCTGAGGGTCTTGTTGAAAGCTGATCCATCTAGAGTTGAGCCTAAGGACTTAACCTAGACTCTAGGACACAAATTGACCCTGGCTATACATGATGGGTCACAACCTAAGTCAGTGAACCTAGCCCAAATCAACTAGGGATCCAACAATCTCCCCCTATTTGGGTGAGGTCACTAACAGAGACTCAAAACAGAAAAACAAAACAAGAAAAGAAATATATCTGGCAGAGAATTATAACACATGCAACAGATATATATATACACACAGCTTTGTTTAACAGATAGCATAGTTTAAAGCAAATAGCAGACAAAAATGAAATAACAAGAAAAAATTACTTCTTTGGCTTCTTTTGCTGAGGTTTGTCTTCTGCTTTCTTTTCTCCTATCTTCTTGAAAATGATTTCTCTGTTAGGATTTTGAGCTTGAGCCACTGTCATGATCATATCAGCTACCCCAATAATTTTTAATGATGTTGCTCTGGGGACAACTGCTTCTGGGTGAAGTTTCATATAGTCATCAACATTAAATAATTTGTTGCCTTTGTCAAATCTTTTCAGCTCTTCCTTTCTATACTTTGACATAGTTGAAAGACCAGAAATATCTATTCCTTCTGCTTTGGCTTTATTTATCAAAGATAGACCAATCAGCTCTTGGTACCTAGCCATATTTGCAGTATTAGCAGTCTTTGGATCTTCAAAAGGAATTGGAGGGGAGCCTGGATTCTTTGGGCTTTCAGCTTTTTGTACTACAGGACTTTGTTGCTGCTGCTGCTTATGTTGTTGACTACCTGAGGAGGATGGCCTCTGCTGCCTACTTCTAGAAGATCTCCCTGACTGTCTCTGATAAGTTTGCATTGGGACAGATCTCTGGGAGCTAGAGCCACTGGCACCAGCTGCTAGAGGAGGAGGAGGAGGAGGATCCTTCCTCTATCTGTGCACTGGAGGAGGGGAGTATCTCCTGCTTCTTTTTCTATCTTTCTGCTGGTTTTTGGAGATCCACATCCAAGCTGGCATTCCCTTATATGGAGTCATGTTGTGCAGAATATAGTAGAGAGTGTCTGTAGTGGGATTTGACTTGGGAGGGGGAGCAGCCTTTCTCTTCTTTGCCAACAATCACTTTTTCTTACTAGCTGCATCCTCATCAGAATCAATATCATCATCATCAGATTCTGAATGCTGAGGGTATCATACAATGCATCCAAACCTTTTAAAGCTTTATCAGAAACAACAGCCTTTGCTGGAGGAGAGATAGAAGGTTCAGGAATAGGAGTTTCATCAACAAGAGAAGAATTATCTATACAAGATTCAGAAACAAAGGAGACAGAGCAATCAGCTACTGCCTTATTCTCTTCTTCAATGTCTGCCTGAATAAGCTCATCTAGAGTAGGCATTGGAGAGTCATCCATAATAAAGTCTGGTGCTGAAACTGGTACTATTGTATCTTCTGGAATGACCTCTGGGCTGGAAGCTGAGATGGAGGCTAAAGCTGAGAGAGCAATATTGTCACAGAGTTGCTTGGCAATTGCTGGACTAGCTGGAGAGGTATATGGTACCATAGCCAAATAAGGCTTAGAGAAATCTGTTGGAGGAGATTGCATATATACAGTATCAAAACTTCTCAACCAAACTGATAAATTCACTGTGGGATTTAAGTAGAGATAACCAATAGGAGTTATTTGAGCAACTGACTCATCCAAATCAATGTCAGTATCCATGAATTGAATTAACTCAAACATCTCAGCATCAAAGTCTGTCAAAATTAGTGTATCCTTATCTGAATCTGAATCTGCATCTGCTGGAGAGGGAACTGTTGTGACTGCTGCTGCTGCTGTGTCTGCATCTGCTGCAACTTCATCACAGAGCATCTCCCCCTGCCTGGGTTCAGGAATACCTGGAGCCAGGCCCCTAGATGAAGAGGGGACAGCAGATAGAAGAGAGATCTGGGCAGATATTGAATGAATGGAGATCACAAGAGGTGTAATGGCCTCTTGGATCAAGGATTTGATGAGAGGTGTGAGCAAAGGAATGAGGGTAGATGGATCAAAGGGGGAAGGGGAAGGAATGGGAGGAGGAATAACAGATGGAGTGGGGCATCTAGCATGATTGAGTCTGAGGGTATAGTGTAAGATGGAATGGTGGAGAGGTGTGGGGGAAGAGGAGACTATGGAGGTGTAGGAAGTATTATCTCATGAGGGGAATCTAGAGGAGTGGGTTGTTGATGAACTTGCAGAGGGGAAGATGGAGGTGAAGATGGAATGTTTGCCAGGTCAAGTGGTGGATATGAAGGAGGGGTAGGTACATGAGGAGGCTTCTTTGGAGGAAGAGGTGCTGGAATAGATGGTTGGGATGGGGGAACCTCTTCAACAGGGTGAGGAGCGGCCTTTACAGCCCTTGTGCTCTCAGAAGTTTGGAGGGAGGAGGAGGAAGCCTTTGAGGGCTTGGAGATGGTCCTCTCCCACCTGCCAAACAGAGCGCAAGTGAGGCTCTTGCTGGCGTTTATGGAGATGGTCGGGGAGACCATACATTCAGCAGCCTTCTCTTTAAGAAATATGCCCAAAATTCTGCCAAAGCAGACTTCTTTCTTGCTGTTCTTCTTCTTGATCAAGTCAAAGAATGCCTTACTCCAATCAATCTGTCGCTTATTCACTACTGCACACATTATCAGAAATTGGTGACGCGTAATATAGTCATGAGCAGAGTGCTTGGCCATCAGAATCTTTCCCGTGATATCTGCCAGAAATTGATAGGTGGCGGATAATTACTTTTTCAACAACTTATTAGGGTTGTTCCCAGAGAAACCCATTAATTTCAGCATATTATTGAATTCCTCAGAATCCATTTCCAGATTGTATTCTCCATTCACGAATCCAAATATCTCAGATAGAACTGCGGGAGAGAGGGAAACAGCAGTGTTCCCTATATTGCCAGTCAAAACATCTTCTTCAGACATTGTAGATGTATATACCCATTCTCGTATTTCTGTTCCATGAAGTTTAATGTGCCTGGTCATGAAATCCTTTAAACTTAGTTCTTCTAGTAGTTCTAGGATGTATAGAAAGATGGGGTCAGAATGTTGAAACGACTCGAAGTCCATGTCGAATCCTGTGTCAAACTTCATTGCAACTAAAGCACCTGAGGGAATCGCCATTGATGTTCTGAAAGAAAAACACAGAGAAAAACGGCGATCAAGAGCAAGGGAACTGAAAGTGCGGGACGGAGGTCGAAGAAAACCTAGATATAAGATTTTCAGAATATGAATCGACAAACTCCGGTCCACGAAAAACAAAAATTCTTCGAACTAAGCTCGACGAAATAAATTATAGACAGATAATTCGTCGATCTCATCCAGAAGAATCGAAAACGGTTCGTCGAACTCCGTTCGACGAAATGTCTTCTGAAGCAAAGTTTGTCGATCTCTGGTCGACGAAAATTGTTTCCTCACACAGAGAATTCGTCGATCTCCGTTCGACGAGAATCTCTCAAACTTTCCCTAATTCGTCGAACTCCGTTCGACGAACGCTGGAAAATTCGTCGAATGCAGACAGAAACTAGGTTAACTCTTCTCCATCAATCATTCCCAGCTGATTTATAAAGAACAGATGGGTTTTCTCATCCAATGGCTTGGTGAAAATGTCTGCTATATGTAGATCAGTAGGAATATGGATCAAGTTAATTTTCTTTTTCTCCACATTATCTCTAATGAAATGATGTCTTATTTAATTATGTTTAGTCCTAGAATGGTGCACTAGATTCTGTGCTATAGCAATAGCACTAGTATTATCACAAAATAATGTTGAATTATTTAAGTTGACACCATAATCTAAGAGTTGGTTTTGTATCCATAGCATTTGTGAACAGCAACTACCAGCAGCCATGTATTCTGCTTCTGCAGTTGATGTAGACATAGATGTCTGCTTTTTACAAAACCAGGAGACAAGTCTCATACCAAGGAACTGGCATGTTCTAGAGGTACCTTTCCTGTCCACTCTACATCCAGCATAGTCAGCATCCGAGTATCCAGTTAACTCAAACTCTGACTCTGCAGGATACCAGAGTCGTAGACTAGGGAAACTCTTTATATATCTCAAAATTCTTTTTAGGAAAATAAGGTGAGATTCTTTAGGGTTCACTTGGAATCTAGCACAAAGGCATGTGGCAAACATTATATCAGGTCTGCTAGCTGTTAGGTATAATAGGGATCCAACAATTGCCCTATAATTTTTCTGATCCACTGGTTTCCCTGCTGCATCAGAATCCACAACAGCATTTGTAGCCATAGGGGTTTTCATCCCTGAAGCATCACCCATCCCAAACTTTTTGATAAGCTCTTTAGCATACTTAGCTTGGGAGAGGAGGATACCATCTGGGAGCTGCTTCACTTGGAGACCAAGGAAGTAGGAAAGCTCACCCATGCTACTCATCTCAAATTTAGAATGCATGAGGTAAGCAAACCTCTTGCACAACTTGGGATCAGTAGACCCAAAAATAATGTCATCCACATATATTTGTACTAACAATATTTGGTTCTTATGATGTCTAGTGAAAAGTTTTTTGTCTATGGTTCCTCTTTTAAATTCATGCTCTAAAAGAAAGCTTGCTAGGGTCTCATACCAAGCTCTTGGAGATTGCTTTAAACCATAAAGAGCTTTATGAATTTGAAAACAAAAGAGGGTTGAGTTGGAGAGATAAAACCTGGAGGTTATTCTACATAAACCTCTTCTTGAAGTATTCCATTCAGAAATACACTTTTGACATCCATCTGGTAGACCTTGAATCTCTAGTAAGCTGCATAGGCAAGGAATATCCTAATGGCCTCTAGCTTTGCAATAGGGGCAAAGGTTTGGTCATAGTCTATTCCTTCCTCTTGTCTGTAGCCTTGAGCAACAAGCCTAGCTTTGTTCCTCACTATGTTGCCTTGAGCATCCAACTTGTTCCTGTAGACCCATTTGGTTCCAATAACTGGGTAGTTATGGGGTCTTGGAACCAAATCCCAAACTCTACATCTCTCAAACTGATTGAGTTCC
Source organism: Platanthera guangdongensis (assembly GCA_039583875.1). NCBI lineage: Eukaryota > Viridiplantae > Streptophyta > Magnoliopsida > Asparagales > Orchidaceae > Platanthera > Platanthera guangdongensis. Next base: position 210,455,968 of record CM077150.1, read on the forward strand.
TCTTGCATTGCAATGATCCAGTGGGGATCTTGCTCTGCCTCATGTATGGTGAGAGGTTCAATTTGAGAGAGAAAACAGACATGCATCAAGTCTTGGTTGAGTTGATGCCTTGGCTGTACACCTACTGAGATGTCTCCAATCACTTGAGATCTTGGGTGATCTCTAAGTATGACAAGATCAGTTGGTGGAGTTGGTTGAGCAACAGCTTCAGTATTTATTTCCTCTTGGGGAATGATACTAACTGTTGGGGGAAGTTCAGCCACTTCCTCTTGACTTTCCTCATCACTATCATCTGCATCTAGTGGAGTGGGATGGTTTGATACCTCTTGGGTAAGGTTCAGTCCATCCATAGACTCACACAGTGGTTGAACCTGCAAAGAGCTTATGGTAGAAATTTCTTTCTCCTTGTATGACATGTTAGTCTCATCAAAAGATACATGAACAGATTCTTCAATTTTGAGAGTTGACTTATTATACACCCTATAAGCTTTACTGACCATGGAGTATCCCAGAAACACTCCTTCATCAGCTTTAGCTTGGAATTTTGCTATGTATCTCTTGTCATTTTTGTGAATGTAACAAATACAACCAAAGATTCTAAAATAGTCTACTTTAGGTTTCTTCCCTTTGAGTAATTCATAGGGAGTCTTGCCCTTCAGCTTATGTATCAAACTTCTATTCAACACATAGTTGGAGGTGTTCACTGCCTCTGCCCAAAAGGATAGAGGAAGATGAGCATCTGACAACAATGTATTAGCAGATTCAATAAGTGTTCTATTTTTCCTTTCAGCTTCCCCATTTTGTTGAGGAGTTCTAGGAGCTAATAAAGTATGCCTGATTCCTTCACTTTGACAGAACTCTTGCATAAGAAGAGAATCAAACTCCGTCCCATGATCACGTCTGATCAGGGCAATGTGAGTGTTGAACTCAATCTTCATGCATTTGAGAAACTCTGTCAAACACTTAAAGTTATCAGACTTCTTCCTCAAAAAGAACACCCATGTGAATCTAGAGAAGTCATCTACAACTACTAAGGTATAAGATTTCCCTCCTAAGCTTTGTACTGTAATGGGTTCAAAGAGATCCATGTGTAACAGATACAAAATCCTAGGTGAATCACTCTTATTAAGTGACTTGAAACTATTTTTGGTTTTCTTGCCTAATTGATAAGCTCTGCAAAGTCCTACCTTCTTGTAGGGGCCAGAAGGTAGTCCTCTGACAAGGTTGTCCTTGGATAGCCTAGCAATGGTTCTAAGGTTTACATGTCCTAATCTCTTATGTCATAGTTCATTAGGTCTACAAATAGAATTAAACAGGCAAATATCTACCTTGGTTGAAAGAAAATCTACAAGATAGATGTTACCTTTCCTTTTACCTGTTAACACAGTTGTGTTGTCCTCTGATTTGATCTTGCATAAGGATTTGCTGAAAGTCACTTGGTAGCCTTCATCACACAGTTGACTGATACTGATCAAGTTGTGCTTCAGTCCTTACACATAGGCTACTTTCTTGAATGTGACTATGCCAATCTGGACTGCACCATATCCTTTTGTTAGTCCAAAGTTTGAATCACCAAATATTACTTTGGGTCCAATCTTGGCTTTGAAGGATGTGAAATTATCCTTGTTTCCTGTCATGTGCTTTGAGCACCCACTATCCAGATAACATTGCTGGTTTGATGTTGGATAGGTCTTCACCTGCACATAAAATAATTTATTTATTTTTGACCCAGTTTACCTTGGGCCTAGGTTGATAACCTTTGAATTCAGAAATAAAAGACATCTCTGGTTGACTCTTATAGCCTTCAGGATGATATCTCCTAGGAGGTATTATCCATTCTGTATAGGGGTTAAACTATTTAGATGTAGAACCTCTAGGATTGAACTTTGATTTGCCTTTGAAAGAGTTTTCAAAACTCTGAGCTCTGTTCGACGATCTCTGAGCTGAGTTCGACGATCTTGGGTCAGATCTTCGAGCTCCGTTCGAAGATCGACCATGCCAGAGTTCATGGTTCAGAGTTCGTTGACCTGAGTTCGACGATTTAGCCTGAGATCGTTGAGCTCCATTCGGCGATCGTCGAGCTCCATTCGACGAATTCTATTGAATTATGGTTTTCTTAGGTAGATCAGAATTCTTCCTAGCTACCTCTACAACTCCCTTAGCTTTATCTGAGATAAACATGATTGGGGTTGTTAATACTACAGGTTGGCTAGATGAGGCATCCAAGCCCAGTGTACTATTGAATCTTGAGTTCACTGTGCTTGTGATGTCCATTAGTTTGATACTTCTCCCATTAAGGGATTCTTCAAACTTCTTGGCCTCTGATAGCTCACCTTTCAGTGAGGCTATTTGCTCCCTACATCATTCTAACTCCTCAGAGAGTTTGAGGTTTTCTGATTTTAAAGTACTGTGTTCAGATAACTGATTTCTGAGAGAAATGATTTCCTTCTCAGATTTTAGTAAATCTAAACACAGTGCTTTAAACTCACACTTAAAGTCCTTTGAATTGAAATCAAAAGAACTTATTATCTGGTCCTCTTCAGATTGAGTCTCTGATTCAGATTCTGACTCTTCTGCATCAGAATTTTGTTGTGAGGCATTAATAGTCATCATGCAGAATTCTTTTTCTTCAGCATCATCCTCATCATCACTTGAGCTGGATGAAGCTTCAGATTCTTCTTCTGTCTCACTCCAAGATTCAGCTACAAACCCCTTCCTGGTGTGTTTGTTCTTGTTGGAGGAGGGTTTGTCATTGCTGTTCTTCCGGAAGTCTTTGTCTTTTCTTCTTTCCTTCCTGTACTTTTTGTCCTTATACTGATTCTCTGGACATTCAAACACCATGTGGCCTGGTTTCCTGCATCCAAAACAAATAATCTCTTTGTTATTTGATTTGTCATACCTTGGTTTGTCATGCCCTCTGGCAGACTTTTTCCTGAAATCTTTCCTAGACATTTTGCAAAATCTTTTGGCCAGTAGGCTTAGCAACTCTTCATTGCCTGTGACTTTGTCTTCAGGCTGATCTTCAATGGCTTTGAAAGCTATTGACTTCTCTTTTCTGACTGCTGGTGAAACAGCCTTCTGCTCTTCTTCTCTATTCTTGATGAGCAGCTCATAAGACTTGAGCTTGCCCAAGAAAGCCTCAGTTGTGATCACATTTAGGCTTTTGGCATCCATGATTGGCCAGATCGTTGAGTCCCAAGTGCTTGGGAAGCACATTAGGATTTTATCATTGAGCTCAGTCAATGAGATCTCTTTGTCCAAAGTCTTCAGCTCATTGACTATGAGACTGAGTCTATTATACATATCTGCTACTGACTCAGCTTCTCCTTTCTTGAAGTTCTCATATTGGGTTATGAGGTGAGATATTCTATCTTTTCTCTCATCAGTAGATCCTGAGACTATCTCAGATAACTTGTCCCAAATGTCCTTTGTTGAGTTGCATTCAGCTAACTTTTGGAATATTTCATCAGACATAGTCTGGGCTAGAATGTTCATAGCCTTTGCATCAGTCAATTTCCATTTCTTGATTTTTGCTTCTGTTCCTGAAGGAGGTGGAACAACACTTGTACTTGTATTTTTTGGAGGTCTTGGACACACTGTCAAAACAGAATTGAAAATGTCTTCATCAATAGAGTTCATGTACAATCTAATCCTTGACTTCCAAAGTGCAAACTTGGATAGATTGCACACTGCAGGTCTGGTGCTAGCATAATCTTTATTTTGGGCCATGTTCTGTGAAGAAATAAATCTAACAACAAACTTAAGACAGATCTAACTAGGGGGATCTTTGTGGTTCAGGTGTTAGCCTGTGCAACCACTAAGGTGTGGTATTTTTAACCAACCTCCCTCTGATACCAATTGAAAGTGCTGGTTAGATCTAATATACTCTAGAGGGGGGGTTGAATAGAGTATGGTGCTTACTAAAAACTTTTTACAACTGTTGTTGTAAACCTAATTGAACAGGGAAGCAAATAACATAAAGTAAATGTAAACACAGAGCAATCATAGACCACAGCCAGAAAACAAAAGAAAATAAGCAACCAGAATACACAAGGAGCTATAGTGGTTCTCCAATCAATCTGGGTACATCCACTCTTCTACCACCCTAGGTAGGAATCCACTGTAGGATGAGTTGATCAGGTGTCCTAGGCACCAATGGGTTTTGATCAGGTCCGCAAAAACCGAACCCTCAAGTCGTTTGGATGGAGACTTGCAACCAAAATAATTTTGAAGGGATTTAAAACCCTGTACAGGAATGAGAGAGAGGGTGATAGTGTCTTCTCTGTCAACAGTCAGAGAGAAGACTTGTGGATTGATGTAGCAGCTCTTGCTCCCCCTGAGATCTTGAAATGGTCATGAATGCTGGAGCACTGCTTCAGGGTGATAGGCCTTCAATGACCTAGAATGCCTGGACCAGAACTGCTTCAGGAACTTCTTTTAACTGATAAAGTTCTGATGTCCTTTGAAGTTGTCCTGATAAAGAAGAAGTCTCTTGATTGAATTTGGTTGTTCTTCTTCTTCAAAAGTTCTCTGGTCAAGGCTGATTGCAGTCAAGAACTTTAGATTTTAGAATGTTTGTTCTTCTGCAATCTTTAGAAAATCTGTTAGATTGTTTGTTGTACTGTAATTCTTGAACTCTATTGCTTCTTCACAGTGTTCTCTTCCTGTCAGTCTGTGTATATTGACTGAGGAATATTCAAACTTTTGAATGTCGAGCAGTAATTACAGTCGGCCTTGGAAAGAATCAGCAATCATTGACTTTCCTAACTGTCCCATGGAAAAACGGCATGAGATCGTCCATAGTCAATGTACGTTCTCACGGTAACATTCCGAGAAGATCTGGCAATAAATGTTCAGGAATCAGAGCCAAGAAACGGGACGATAATCTTGAAGAAAACCTAATCTGGATTCGTCGAACAAAGAACACAATTCGTCGAGCTGAACTTGTGTTCGTCGAGCTGAGCTTGAGTTCGTCGAGCTGAGCTTGATAGAGTTCGTCGACCAGACAATCTTCATTCATCTGACAGACATTCTTCATTCGTCGAGCTGAGAATCAAAATCGTCGACCTGAGAAAAGTTCTGGACTTAGACAAAATATCCTGCATCTGCTGAAATGTTGTGTCGACACAAATTGGTGTCGACAGATTGATCTTGGTGTCGACACAAATCCTGGTGTCGACATAAGCTAGTGTCGACTGAAATCCTGGTGTCGACACAAGCTGACTGGTGTCGACACAAACCCTAACTGTCGACACAGATTCTCTGAGTCCAGAAAACGTCGAGTAGAGAATAACATTCTTCGACCGAAGCATGAAGCTGGAATTAGAAAAATTTGAAGTCCTCCTGACGATCGTCGAGCATAGAACATAGAACATAAATCGTCGAGCTCAGCACTACGAATTATCTCACGATCGTCGAGCGCAGAATTCCTTTCGTCGAGCTGAGTTCGACGAACGTCGAACTCTCTTTACTTAGTCTTGAAAACTTGTGACTCTGGAGTCTCTATGTAACGCCCCGAAACTCAAAGGAGCAAAGGGGGACGCTTTGGGCCAGTTTGGGTTCTGGCAGAAGGCACACGGCCTGGGACACGGGCGTGTCCCAGGGCGTGTCAAGCGTGTGTTGACACTTAGCCGCGAAGTCGTCGAGTTATACTCGACGATTCGTCGAGAATGGGCACACGGCCTGCGACACGGGCGTGTCGCAGGGCGTGTCGACCCGTGTCGACACTTAGCCGTGAAATCGTCGAGTTATACTCGACGATTCGTCGAGAATGGGCATACGGCCCGCGACACGGGCGTGTCGCCGGGCGTGTCGACCCGTGTCGACGATCATCCCGGGGAATTCGTCGAGATTCGCTCGACGATCGTCGAGACAAGGCACACGGCCTAGGACACGGGCGTGTCCAAGGCCGTGTCATCGAGTCGTCGATCTGCACGCGACGAAATGTCGATACCTTGTACACGGCCTGGGGCCCAGGCGTGTCAAGGTGACACGGGCAAGGACACGGGCGTGTCCTAGGACCCGTGCAGTGCTCGGGTTGAAAACGGGGGAAAATCATGGGGTACACGGCCGGCGACACGGCCGTGTCAGGTGGAACACAGGCGTGTCAGCTCGAACACGGGCGTGTTCGATACCCGTGTGAGGGTCCAGGAGATTCGATTTTGACGGCGAATGCGGCACACGGCCCTGGACACGGGCGTGCGCCAGGCCGTGTTCGGTCCAGATTGGGCATTTCAGCCCCGAATCAAAACCGTTCGTTTCCTTGATTGAAGATCTAACGGCTGGGGATGGTTCCTGAGAGGATATACCCGGGTTTGACTTAGAAAATCCATCACTTTCTTACCTTTTTCATCTCTCCAAACCCTTGGAGAAAGAGGAGAGCCCTTGGAGGAAGAAGAGCTAGATCCGCCATTGGAGGAGCTTCGGAGCTCCGAATCGCAAGCCGACTCCGGATCCACGGAGGTAACGCAAGTGCGGTGATTTCTATCCGATTACTTTTCGATGGCGCCAAAGAGGAACTCAAGGGTAACGATCCTCATCTTGAGCATGAATCGCTCCTTTTCTTAGCATAGGAAGCCCGCTCTCGCGAGTTTGCGGAGAGTTGGAGGCGTTCCTTCGGGTAGATATGTAAAGTCCCCGTTGTTTAGATTCCGTATGCGAGAACGGACGTAGGCATTTTGTGTGAAGCCTACCCGGACATGTTAGTCTGGATCGGTGATGTTGCATTGCATAAGGCCGGAGAAGACTCCGTGCTATTGGGTGTTTTTCGGGTTTTCTACGCGGTAGATTGCAGCAGGGAGCCTTGGGGACTAACCCAAAGGTGCACCCGGAAAACTGGGCGGATACGAGATCTTGCCAACTTGGTGGCCTGAGAGCCAACTCGAACGTAACTGGGTTATGTGTCTTGCGGTAGAATGGGACTCGGTGGAAGTTTGACCCGCGCAAATGGCTTAAATTGTCGTTGCAATGTGAGCACGGGTTAGATGGAACCGTACCCGCTTTATGTCATTCGGTTAGAGAGACCTAAGGTTACGTGGCACTCGCCGTTGGCATAGATGTGAGTCTTCGGCGGTCAATGGCTTAAATTGACGTGACCAATGCCAGGAAGACGAATTGCTCATAGGAATGGCCGTCTAAGTGGCGGTGGTGAGTCCGGAATGTTAATGGCTTTAATTGACGTGACATCGACCGGTTCACCGAGAATGTGCCCTGAGTGCACGGGACGTGTGGCCGTACGAGCCAACGTCTGTGATGAAATGGCTATGGTTATATGCATTGCTCGCTTGTGCTAATGAAATGCAGGGAAGGAGCATCGCCGCCCCGATTTGGGGGCGGGATCGTTATAATTTCATCAGCACTGCTGACCGTTGCCTTGTTTGCCACCGTGCGGTGGTTTGTTACTTGCAGGTGCAGCTGGACCAAGCGGTCAATAGCGGGCTAAAGCCCTTTTTGCGAAGTTGGCCCTCGAAGGCCCAAGTGGAAATGTTTTCTGTTTTATTCATGTATGACCGGTCTCCGTGCCGAGGTTTGTAAATCATGTATTATTCAAGTGAAACATTCTGTAAGGCCTTAAGGCCGATTTTGGGTATTTTGTATACATTCCTAATTATGTACTAGTGGACATTCGTGCTTCCGCTAGAATGCTCTGTGTAGGACGTTGAGATTGGTTGGATGGTTTCCATACGTAACCACCCGGTCTGTCTGTGGTATATGGCGTCGGGCCCCGGCCGGACCTACTGCTATATACTATGCGACGGATAGGGGGTGTTACAATTTGGTATCAGACTACTGGTTTTGGTCGGGCTTAAACTGAATTCGTGGGCGAATTCTTTTTACGGGGTGGTGAGCACATTGTGTGCGTCATCGTCATAATGGTAAAAGAACCCATGAATGTCCACTTAGGAATGAAAATACTCGCGTTTGAGGAACCTGCGTGTTCCTATAATTGCTGTTTGCAATGTTATGTGGTCGCTTAACGGTGTTTTGTACCACTATAGGTGACCAGAAGTGGTGTTGGGCCATCAGAACGCCGAGTTTCTGAGGCTAGCAGTGCACCGGATGTTGCTCCCGCAACACCTCTGTCGGCTGAGAATATACGTTTGGTGGCTGAAGCGGTGTTGGCCGTGTTAAATGCGCAGCCTGGAAGGCAAGCGCAGCAGCCCGCTCCTGCGATGGAGCAAGTACCTCTGCGAGAGGCTGAGCCGAGGAGGGTGGAACAAGTGGTTTTGGAACCGATAGTGCCAAGGAGGGCCACTGAGAGGCAGTTGAAGCATGTAATGAGCTTTAACCCTCCGTTATTCTCGGGGTTGGGAACCCCATCTCAGGCTGAAGACTGGCTCTCTAGGGTGAAGAGAGTCATGACGGCGACGGAGACGGAGGAGTGGCAAATGACCACCATCGCTACGTTCCTGCTGGACGGTGAAGCGAGGATGTGGTGGGAAGGATTGAGCTGCATCATTTGAGAGGTAGACAACTGATAGACGTTCTGATGGAAGAGTTCTCGGGATTGTTCTTAGCAAGATACCTCCCTTCTACTCAGAGGATTTCAATGGAGAATGAGTTCCTGAAGTTGGTGCAGGGTGAGAGGAGCGTGGATGAATATCTCCATGAGTTTACGCGGTTGTGTCGTTATGCTAGCTCCACCATCATGGATGAGGAGCGCAAGACTAATCGTTTTTATGAAGGACTGAGGGATGAGTTGAGATTATTACTTTCTGGGCCGATGACGTAGGGTTTCTTAACCTTGGTCAATACTGCCCGGTCCTTGGAGAAGGACATGAAGAGCGTGCAAGCGAAGAAAAGCTTGAGTGAAAAGAAATCTGAGTTCAGAGTGCCGACTACTTCAAAGTCCGGCTATCGGAGGGCTTTCAAGAAGCATAGGACTTCGGGTCCAGCTCCTTCTGGCGCTTCTGGGGCGACTATGGGTCGGACCCCGGGTGCGTGTTTTACATGCGGAAAGACGGGGCACTTTGCCCGTGATTGTTGGAGCGGACGTCCTAAGTCCGAGAGGAGGCCGGGAGCCACTTATGAAGAGAAGGGAAAGGCGGTGGAGTCGACCGCATCCCACTATGCTCCGGCCCAACCAAGGGTCTACAATCTTGGCCAACAGGAGGCCATTAAACAAGCTGATGTGGTGACAGGTACGGTTTAATTTATAGCAAGTCAATCTCTTTATATGCTTTTTATGCGCATGTTACCTTACCACTAGTTGTTTATGATTTGTATTGATTTGTGAAAATCCGGCACGAGCACTCTTCGATACGGGAGCTTCACACTCCTTCTTGTCCGAAGGATTTATATTACGCATCGGGGTCCCTTCCTCGATGGCGAAGGATAAGTTGGATGTGTTGTTGCCCAATGGGTGTTCGATGCGAGCGGATAGGATCTGCGATGTTAAGATTCGTATTGGGGAGCAGGAGTTCGACCTGCGAGCGTCTTTACTTCCGTTAGTGGAGTTCGACGTCATATTTGGCATGGACTGGCTCTCGGAGAAGCAGGCCCATATAGATTGCGATAGCAAGGAAGTCAAGCTGGGAGTGAGTCGTGAGACGACGTTTACGGGCTTAAAGGGGTCGAGCAAGATGTTGATGTCTGCTCTTCAGGTGGTGAAGGCGGTTCGTGCCGGAGCAGAACTGTTCTTTACACTAGTGGAGGCTGCAAAGCCGAAGCCCGCTTTGGATTGTATTTCAGTGGTATCGGAATACCCTGATGTGTTCCCCGCAGACCTTCCTGGAGCCCCGCCTCAGCGGGAGATAGATTTTACGATCGAGCTAGTGCCAGGTGCGAAGCATGTGTCACGATCTCCGTATCGGCTAGCGCCTAAGGAAATGGCGGAGCTGAAAGTTCAACTGCAAGAGTTGTTGGAGCAAGGGTATGTGCACCCGAGTTCTTCGCCTTGGAGCGAACCGGTCCTCTTTGTTAAGAAGAAGGACGGAAGCTTGAGGTTGTGTATTGATTATCGGGAGCTAAACAAGCTGACTGAGAAGAACAAGTACCCGATCCCTAGGATTGATGATCTCTTTGATCAGTTAGTCGGGTCGACGGTGTACTCGAAGTTAGATCTCAAGTCTGGGTACTATCAGCTGCGGATAAGGGAGAGTGATATCCCGAAGACAACGTTTAGTACGAGATACAGGCATTATGAGTTTACGGTCATGCCGTTTGGGCTGACTAATGCGCCGTCAGTATTCATGGATTTGATGAACAGGACGTTCAGGGAGTACTTGGACCATTTCGTGATCGTCTTCATCGACGATATTTTGGTGTACTCGCAAAGTGAGGAAAATCACTTCAAGCATCTTCATTTGGTGTTGGAGACGCTAAGGAGAAACCAGTTGTATGCCAAGTTCTCGAAGTGCGAGTTTTAGCTATCCTCAGTGGCGTTCCTCGGGCATATAGTGAGTGGAGAGGGTATTGCTGTGGATCCGGCGAAGATTGTTGCGATACGGGAGTGGCCTGAGCTTGCTACGGTAGCAGAAGTCCGGAACTTTTTGGGGCTTGCCGGCTATTATAGGCGCTTCGTAGAGAACTTCTCGCGGATAGCGTTACCTCTCACTACTTTGACGAGGAATGAGCATAAGTTCGTTTGGACGCCGGAGTGCGCGCGAGCTTTTGAGTAATTGAAGTGTCGGTTGACCACGGCGCCTGTGCTGAGTTCGCCATGTGGAACCGAAGGCTATGAGATATATAGCGATGCTTCGGGCAGCGGTTTGGGTTGCGTGCTACTGCAGCACGGAAGCGTGATAGCTTATGGCTCGAGACAGCTAAAAGTGCACGAGAGGAATTATCCGGTCCATGACTTGGAGTTAGCGGCCGTGATTTTTGCCTTGAAGCTGTGGAGACACTATTTGTACGGTGTGAAGATTGATATCTACACCGATCACAAGAGCCTAAAGTACCTGATAGATCAGAAGGATCTGAATATGCGGTAGCGTAGATGGATGGAGTTCCTGGGGGACTATACATTCAAGATCCACTACGTGCCTGGCAAAGGGAATGCGGTTGCAGACGCGTTGAGTCGCCGAGCCCCAGCTCAAGCCAATTGGCTATCGGTGCATGATGAGCGGTTGGTGTGGGAGTTGTAGGCGCTGGAGATTGTTTGTGTGGACAGACAAGCAAGTGCTGAAGCAGTTCTGAATTGGACTGAAGTCCAATATGACCTGGCTGATCGTATTCGGCAGGCTTTGGATATGGATGCTCATATGAAGCAGTTCATGATAGAGGCTCTGGATGGGTCAAATTCCCAATTCGTCGTGAAGGACGGATTGCTTTGGAAAGACGGTCGTTTGTGCGTCCCAAGTGTGGGCAATTTACGGGTGGAGTTGTTGTACGAGGCGCACCATACCAAGTACTCAATTCACCCGGGGAGCACGAAGATGTACCGTGATATAAAGAAACTATTTTGGTGGCCGGGTTTGAAAAAGGATGTGGCGCTATACGTAGCGAAGTGCCAAACCTGCGCCTTGGTAAAGGCGGAGTGCCAAAAGCCGGGAGGATTCCTTAAGTCCTTGCCTATTCCGGAGTGGAAATTTGACGACATCTCTATGGATTTTGTGCACGGTTTGCCAAGGTCGCAAAAGGGGAACGACGCCATTTGGGTGATCGTGGATCGATTAACGAAGGTGTCGCATTTTATTCCGCATAGGAAGGATGATCCGGTGGAGAAGCTGGCAAAGCTATATGTGGATAACATAGTGCGGCTTCATGGTGTGCCCCGCAGCATCGTGAGTGACCGAGATGGGCAGTTCACGTCCAATGATTGGAGGCTGGTGCAGCAAATGTTGGGAACTAAGTTGAAGTTCAGCACAGCCTTCCATCCGCAAACAGATGGGCAGACCGAGAGGGTCAATAGAACCATGGAAGACATGCTTCGCATGTGTTTCTTGGATTTCGGAAAGCAATGGGAAGACCACCTTTATTTGGTGGAGTTCTCATACAACAACAGCTACCAAGCAAGTATTCAGATGGCGCCCTTCGAGGCCCTATATGGTAGAAGATGTCGCACGCCGTTGTCTTGGATAGAAACGGGTGAGTCAAAGTTGTATAAGCGATCGGAAGTAGAGGGTGCTACTTCTTTGGTGAGAACCATTCGGGAGAGGTTGCTTATTGCTCAGGACCGGCAAGCAAAGTACTATAATGCCAAGCACAGGAACGTGGAGTTCGCTGTGGGTGATTATATATACTTAAAGATCAAGCCATTCAAGGGTGTCTCGCGGGTGCGGCGGTTGAAAAAGCTAAGCCCAAGATACCTTGGACCGTTCGAGGTTCTGGAGCGAGTTGGAGAAGCGGCCTATAGATTGAAGCTTTCAGTGGAGCTAAGTGGTTTACACGATGTATTCCATATTTCGGTGCTTCGGAAGGCAGTGCAAGAGCCTACGCAAGTGATCGCGGTCGATCAAGTGCCGGTGGAAAGTGGGCTAACGACAAAGGTCAAGCCCGTGCGGATTGAGGACTCGGAGGTCAAGCGGCTACGCAATAAAGAGATCAGGATGGTCAAAGTCCGGTGGGACAATTGCGGTCGTGAGGAGCTCTCTTGGGAGCGAGAGCAGACGATGCTTGACGAATATCCGGAGTTGTTCCGCTCAGGTACAAATTTTGTTTTTGTACATGTTTTTCCCTTTATGAAATTTCGTGGGCGAAATTCTTTTAAGAGGGGTAGAGTTGTAACGCCCCGAAACTCAAAGGAGCAAAGGGGGACGCTTTGGGCTAGTTTGGGTTCTGGCAGAAGCCACACGGCCTGGGACACGGGCGTGTCCCAGGGCGTGTCAAGCGTGTGTCGACACTTAGCCGCGAAGTCGTCGAGTTATACTCGACGATTCGTCGAGAATGGGCACACGGCCTGCGACACGGGAGTGTCGCAGGGCGTGTCGACCCGTGTCGACACTTAGCCGTGAAATCGTCGAGTTATACTCGACGATTCGTCGAGAATGGGCACACGGCCCGCGACACGGGCGTGTCGCCGGGCGTGTCGACCCGTGTCGACGATCGTCCCGGGGAATTCGTCGAGATTCGCTCGACGATCGTCGAGACAAGGCACACGGCCTAGGACACGGGCGTGTCCAAGGCCGTGTCATCGAGTCGTCGATCCACACGCGACGAAATGTCGAGACCTTGTACACGGCCTGGGGCCCAGGCGTATCAAGGTGACACGGGCAAGGACACGGGCGTGTCCTAGGACCCGTGCAGTGCTCGGGTTGAAAACGGGGGAAAATCATGGGGTACACGGCCGGCGACACGGCCGTGTCAGGTGGAACACGGGCGTGTCAGCTCGAACACGGGCATTTTCGATACCCGTGTGAGGGTCCAGGAGATTCGATTTTGACGGCGAATGCGGCACACGGCCCTGGACACGGGCGTGTGCCAGGCCGTGTTTGGTCCAGATTGGGCATTTCAGCCCCGAATCAAAACCGTTCGTTTCCTTGATTGAAGATCTAACGGCTGGAGATGGTTCCTGAGAGGATATACCTGGGTTTGACTTAGAAAATCCATCACTTTCTTACCTTTTTCATCTCTCCAAACCCTTGGAGAAAGAGGAGAGCCCTTGGAGGATGAAGTGCTAGATCCGCCATTGGTGGAGCTTCGGAGCTCCGAATCGCAAGACGACTCCGGATCCACGGAGGCAACGCAAGTGCGGTGATTTCTATCCGATTACTTTTCGATGGCGCCAAAGAGGAACTCAAGGGTAACGATCCTCATCTTGAGCATGAATCGCTCCTTTTCTTAGCATAGGAAGCCCGCTCTCGCGAGTTTGCGGAGAGTTGGAGGCGTTCCTTCGGGTAGATATGTAAAGTCCCCGTTGTTTAGAGTCCGTATGCGAGAACGGACGTAGGCATTTTGTGTGAAGCCTACCCGGACATGTTAGTCTGGATCGGTGATGTTGCATTGCATTAGGCCGGAGAAGACTCCGTGCTATTGGGTGTTTTTCGGGTTTTCTACGCGGTAGATTGCAGCAGGGAGCCTTGGGGACTAACCCAAAGGTGCACCCAGAAAACTGGGCGGATACGAGATCTTGCCAACTTGGTGGCCTGAGAGCCAACTCGAACATAACTGGGTTATGTGTCTTGCGGTAGAATGGGACTCGGTGGAAGTTTGACCCGCGTAAATGGCTTAAATTGTCGTTGCGATGTGAGCACGGGTTAGATGGAACCGTACCCGCTTTATGTCGTTCGGTTAGAGAGACCTAAGGTTACGTGGCACTCGTCGTTGGCATAGATGTGAGTCTTCGGCGGTCAATGGCTTAAATTGACGTGACCAATGCCAGGAAGACGAATTGCTCATAGGAATGGCCGTCTAAGTGGCGGTGGTGAGTCCGGAATGTTAATGGCTTTAATTGACGTGACATCGACCGGTTCACCGAGAATGTGCCCTGAGTGCACGGGACGTGTGGCCGTACGAGCCAACGTCTGTGATGAAATGGCTATGGTTATATGCATTGCTCGCTTGTGCTAATGAAATGCAGGGAAGGAGCATCGCCGCCCCGAGTTGGGGGCGGGATCGTTATAATTTGGTCAGCATTGCTGACCGTTGCCTTGTTTGCCACCGTGCGGTGGTTTGTTGCTTGCAGGTGCAGCTGGACCAAGCGGTCAATAGCGGGCTAAAGCCCTTTTTGCGAAGTTGGCCCTCGAAGGCCCAAGTGGAAATGTTTTCTGTTTTATTCATGTATGACCGGCCTACGTGCCGAGGTTTGTAAATCATGTATTATTCAAGTGAAACATTCTGTAAGGCCTTAAGGCCGATTTTGGGTATTTTGTATACATTCCTAATTATGTACTAGTGGACATTCGTGCTCTAATGCTGGGTTCTTGTTTACAACTTATATAAACTGCTTCCGCTAGAATGCTCTGTGTAGGACGTTGAGATTGGTTGGATGGTTTCCATACGTAACCACCCGGTCTGTCTGTGGTATATGGCGTCGGGCCCCGGCCGGACCTACTGCTATATACTATGCGACGGATAGGGGGTGTTACACTCTGAGGGTCTTGTTGAAAGCTGGTCCATCTGGAGTTGAGCCTAAGGACTTAACCTAGACTCTTGGACACAAATTGACCCTGGCTATAAATGATGGGTTAGAACCTAAGTCAGTGAACCTAACCCAAATCAACTAGGGATCCAACAACATCACCTTATTAAAATAATAAATTAGATTAAATAAATATGAAAAATTTGTGGGCCTTAGGATGGGCCTTGGGCAAGGCCTTTGCCCACTTGAATTGGCTGGGGCTATCATTCAGCCTTTAGGGTTAATTTGACAATGGTTAACCCTGGGGTTGACTTGTGCACATTGGGGATGCACGTTGTAGTTTCCCTAAGTTCAAGCTGAGCTGGGTCATACCAGGGACTCCATGAACCACTCCAGCCCTAACCCTAACTTTTGGGTGCATAGAAGTGTGGGGGATATAACAGTTCATCTCGCCTAGGAGGACCGGGTGACGTCTGGGTGGAGGTGTAGAAAGGCTTTCTCCAATCTTGACTGAGGTGTAGAAAGGCTTTCGCCAGTCTCACCAAGGAGGTGCAGAAAGGCTTTCGCCAATCTCATTTTGTGAATACCCGTTTATGGTGGAAGAAAAAACAGATGCTTTATTATTGAAAAAGAAGATACATGCATTCGTGAGCCCACCTTTGCTGCTTATTCTTCAAGACAAAAATAGGGAAAACAGTAAATAGTAGGGGTGCACTTGTTTAGGACTTTCCCAGACTTCCTTGTCCCTGGTCCTGCTCGGGCTGCGCTTGCTGAAAGTAGCAAAGTCGTGCTACCTTCTGATCGCCTCATGCAACACCTACTCGGCCCGGGGTGATGAACATCAGTGCTAGGTGTGGAATAGAGGGAATTGCCACAAAGAGCGTTTGGAGTGCCGACCGAAAATCATGTTGTACGCGGAACTAGAGTCAACTACTACGAATTGGACATCTCGGGTTGCTTGCCTCTACAATTCCCCTAGATGGATGAGACAAGTTATTGTTCCCCGCACGAGTACGAGTGTGCTGTCGAAACTGTATAGCGGTTTGGTTGTCGGCTCGAGGAATTATTGTGGGATCTTCATGTTGATCAGTATGAATTAGAATAAGATGTCCACCGAGCTCCCACTGTCGACCAATATATGTTTGACCCTGAAGCATGGATCGTCGATTCCCGCGCTGATGATGAGGGTGTCTTGGTGTGGTGTGCGCACACCTTTCCTGTCCTCATCCCCGAAGCTATTGACGGTATCCCCTTGTGGCTTTGAGTCCTCTGGGCTCTTCTCGTACTGAGCGACGTAGAGGATTTGGATGGGTCAGTTGGTGATGGTTCCGACTTCCCTGACCATTTTCCTGCCCCTCAGTACACCTTGGTGTGGCGGGGGCTGTTCTTGTCCCGGTTGGTGCGGTAGGTGCTGATTTGGTACTTGGTTTTGTAAGTATCTCCATAGATGCCCTTGCAGGATGAGACGCTAAATATCCTCCTTCAGTCGGGTGCTTTCCTCCTTGTTATGCCCTTTTCCATGGTGAAAATTGTAGTATTATCTTTGGTCCCCTCGGTTCGGGGTCAATGGCTTCGAGCGTCAGAAAATGTCGGAGTCTTGGATGGCCATGAGTACATGTGCTAGGGCGGTATTTAGCGAGATAAATTCCCAGTGTTTGCGGGGGCCTTGGTACTGGTGAGAAGTGTCATGGTGGTTGTCGTTCTGACGATATTTTGGAGGCGCGGGTTTCGACTCCCTCTTTTGCTTGGAAGCCCACTTCAAATTGCTAGCGGTGGGCTTCGATGGCTTTGTCAGCCGCAATTTGTGCTTTGACCCGGTGAATAGGGTCGACATAACTGGGGACTATCTCCCTTATTAGGGCATAGTACAATCTGCTTGGGCAGAGTCCACCGAGGAAGACGCTATAGAGAAGCTATAGGTCGAATCCTGGGATCTATCCCGCCTCAGTGGTGAAGTGATAGAAGAAATCATTGAGAGATTCACCCTTATTTTGGAGGATGCCGGAGAGATGCGAGGTATATCTGACGATCCATCGGTTGGCTATGAACTGATCGATGAAGAGGCGGGTGAGCTCCCTAAAGTTATGGATTGCCGCATCTCGCAGGGATCCAAACCACATGCATGCTTGCCCCTTCAGAGTCGTGAGGAAGACTTGGCACAACAGTTGATCTGACGCGCTGAAGAGTCGCATGATTGTTTCAAAATGATTTTCATTGTCTAATAGGTCCTCTCCTCCATCGAAGGCCTCAAAATGCGGTATCTTGAACCCATGCGGAATGGGGTGCTCCATGACCTGGGGAGAGAGCGGGGACCCATGGTGGAAGGTGTAGCGCCCCGAAAATTGTATTTGAGCTGGTCGCGTCCAAATTAGATTTTTGAATTTTGTATAGAGGTACACGGCCAGGGACACGGGCGTGTCTATGGCCATGTCAGGCTGGGTGTGTTGGCCGGCTGTGTCCCGAGAAGGACACGACAAGAAACACAGCTGAATGACACGGGCGTGTCATTTGACACGGGCGTGTGCCTAACCGTGTGTATACCTGTGTTCCCAAGAGTTGTGTCGGTTGGTGTAGCGGTTACTGGTGACACGGCCCCGGGACACGGGCGTGCCTTGACCCGTGCCCGTGTGCAAGCCGATTGAGTTCGACTAAAAGTGTTCGGGAGGAACACGCCAGGCCACACGGGCGTGTCGGGAGGGCGTGTCCCCCTGCATTCGACGATCGACGAAAGGCACTCGATGATTATCGAGTGACCCTATGTGTTCGACGATCGACGATATTTGCTCGACGATTGTCGATTGACACGGGCCTGTTCATTCCCGTGTCCATACCCGTGTTCAGTTTGGTCGTGTTCGTTGCCGTGGCGATTATATGTGACATGCCCCTAGTCACGGGCGTGTCGAGGATCCGACACCGGCCTGTCAAGTTGAGACACGGGCGTGTCTTAGCCGGTGTGGTTTTCTGTGTTCGACAATCATGCCTGGATCGAGGCACACGGCCGTGAACACGGCCGTGTGTGAAGCCGTGTTCGGCCCAGGTCTGGGGATTTTTGTGCAGATATGAGCTGTTCATTTAAGTAAGATCCAATGGCTCAGACGATTTCCTGCTCTGTTAAGGCCGGGAATGGGGAAGTTAACTCTTCATTTTCTCCAAGCCATTCTCTTTCCAAGGAGTTAGAGAAAGGAGGAAGAAGGAGGAGGATTCCGGCCACCGGCGGAGCATCGGAGCACCATTTGGAGAACCGAGAGTGGATCCGTGGAAGAAATTCCGTTGCGAAGACTTCTATCGGTATAGTTTTTCCATGGCGCAAAAGCGGACTACAAGGGTAATGATTCTCTACTTGAGCATGTGAAGCTCTCTTCATTTTTGCATAGGGAAACTCGCTCCCGCGAGAGTGCGGTGAGTGCGTGGTGTTCCTTGGGGTTGATGTGAATAGTCCCCCTTGTGTTGCATATAGAGTCCGGAATCAAATTACGGGCATAGGCATTGTGAGTGAAGCCTACCCGAACGTGTATTGTCTGGATCGGTGATGTTGCATTTGATATGTTTTGTTGGATCCCTAGTTGATTAGGGCTAGGTTCACTAGCTTAGGATGTGACCCATCATGTATAGCCAGGGTATATTTTGTGTCCTAGAGTCTAGGCCAAGTCCTTAGAGTCAACTTCAGTTGGACTAGCTATCAACAAGACCATCAGAGACTCCAGAATTAGAAGATTTCAAGACCAAGTGAAATGAGTTCGACGTTCGTCGAACTCAGCTCGACGAAAGGTGTTCTGCACTCGATGATCTTGAGACAATTCTTTGTGCTGAGCTCGACGAACTTTGTTTTCTGTTCGAGGAAGATTGAGATTCTTCAACAAGCTAAAGTCAGGACAACTCCAGAATTTTTCTAAGTCCAACTCTAGGCTTTGGTCGACGAACAGGATTTTGAGCTCGACGAACTTGGACCTCAAGTTCACAGCTTCTCAGGTCGATGAATGCAGTACTCAGTTCGACGAATGAAGATTATCTGTTCGACGAACTTTAGATCTCTGGTCGACGAATGAAGATTGTCAGTTCGAGGAATATTGTAGCAGTATTGACTTGAAGACTATTGTCTGGTCGACGAACTCATCAGCTCAGCTCGACGAACTGTGAACTCAGCTCGACGATTCCTATTCTACATTCGACGATTCCAGACTAGGTCTTCTCCAGTTTTCCCATCCCTTTTCTTGGCGATGATTCCTGAACAATTAATGCCAGATCTTCTCGGAATGTTACCGTTGGAACGCGCATTAATCATGGATTATCACATGTCGTTTTTCCATGGGACAGTTAGGGAAATCATTGATCGTCGCTTCCTTCCTAGGCCGACTGCAATTACTACTCAAACATTCAAATTTTGAATGTGCCTCAGTCAGTCAGATATCAGAAGAGATAAGTCAGAAAATTAGATAGTAACTCAGAATTTTGGACATACAGACACACAGACAGATTATATAGAAGAACAATTATACAAAAATCAAAAGTTCTACTGCAATCAGCCCAGGCCATAGAACATCCTCTATTCTACGGGACAACTTCAAAAGGACAACAAAACTCTATCTGTCAAAGAATTTCCTGAATAATCTCTGGTACATGCATTCCAGTTTTGAAGACATGTCACCCTGAAGCAGTGCTCCAGTTTTCCTGATACATTCAAGATCTCAAGGGGAGCAAATCTGCTAACATCAATCCACAGTTTTCTCAGTTGTTATTGAGAAAGAGAAGACACCATCACCTCTCTTCCAACTCCTGTACATGGTTTTAATTCCCTTCAAAATTATTCCTGGTTGCAAGTCTCCTTCCAAAAGACTTGAGGTTTTGGTTTTTGATCACCTGAACAAAAGCTCATTGGTGTTAGGCACCTGATCAAAAACATGAGTGGATTCCTACCAGGGTGGTTGAAGAGTGGATGTACCCAGGTTGGGGAACCACTATAAAATTTCTCGTGTCGTCTGGTTTCCCTTTTCTTTTGTTTTGGCTGTGCTCTGTGATTAGATAGTTTGCTGTGCTTATTTATTTTATTTGCTGACTTGTTCACTTAGGAATACAACAAAAGTTGTAAAACGTTTGTAGTGGGCACAATACTCTATTCACCCCCCCCCCCCTCTAGAGTATTTCAGATTTAACTTGCATGTTTTGCCGGAGAAGACTTCGTGCTTTGGGTTTTTCGGGTTTCTACGCGGTAGATTGCAGCAGGGATCCTTAGGGATTAACTCCAAGGCGCACCCAAAAAACTGAGCGGAAACGTGTTCTGCTAACTTGGCAGTCAGGGAACTGGCCTTGAACATAACTGGGTTATATGATTGTTTGGAAAAGTTTTGAGATCCGAGAGAAGCTTGGCTCGTGCGTACGTCTTAAAGTGACTACGTTGTGTGAGCAACGGGCAAGTGGAATTAGACCTAGGCTATGTGGTTAGGTGCGAGAGACCCGAAAAGGGGACTGGCCGTTGACATAGTCGGCATCCTTAGACGGTGGTCATAAAGGCTAAATGCTCACGTGGTTGCCATCTTTGGGATGGTGGTGAAGACGTTGAAGTGTCAGGATTCACCGTTAATGTGCCCTGAGTGCACGGGGTGTTTGTTCGTGCGATCCTACACCTGTGGCGTAGTATAATTGCGTTTTATTGTTTTACTGGGCTAATGATATGCAGGGAAAGAGCACCGCCGTCCCAAGTAAGGGGCAGGGTCGTTGTAATTTGGTCGGCTTTGGCTGACCGTTGCTTTGTTTGCCACCGTGCGGTGGAATGTTTCTTGCAAGTGTTGCGGAGCCGAGTGCTAGATAGCGGGCTGGAGCCCATGTTGCTGTACTGGCCCTCGAAGGCCGTAAAGAATAGTTGTTTTTATTTTGTCATGTGTGGCCGGCCTGCGAGCCGATGTATGTAAGACACTATTTTGTTAAGTGAACATTTGTAAGGCCATAAAGCCGTGTACCCTTTCAGTGTATTTGGTTTTCATTCCAGTGGTGTGGTTGTGGACATTCATGATTATTGGATTTAAGTGTTGGGTTCTTTCAACTTTTAAAAACTTCAGCTAGAATGCTCTGTGTAGGACGAGTAGTCTTAATTGGATAGTTTGAATATTCTTATGTAACCCTTCTGACTGTCTGTGGTATATGGCGTCGGGTTCCAGCTGGACCTTCTGTTATATTCCACGTGACGGATGGGGGTGTTACAATTTGGTATCAGACTTCTGGTTACGGTCAGGCTTAACTAAATTCGTGGGCGAATTCTTTTAAGGGGTGGTGCGCACATGTGTGCGTCATCGTTATAACATTAAAAAGAAACCATGAATGTCCACTTAGGAATGAAAAATACTCGTGTTTGAGGTACCTGTGCGTTCCTATAATTGCTTTTTGTAATGTTGTTTGGTTACTTATTGGTGTTTTGTACTACTATAGGTGACCGGGAGTGGCGCAGAGCCGACAGAACATCTAGTTTCTGAGGATTATAGTGCACCCAGTGGCGTGCTTGAGACCCCTCCTTCGTTTGAAACCATAAGAAGGATCGTTGAAGTGGAGCTCGCTGTGACTAGTGCACAACAGCGAAGCAATGTACAACCCTTTGTCCCTGAGATGACTTCAATGCCGGGTGGTGTGTTGGATCAAGTGACATTTATAAGGCCATCAGGTCAGCCGTTGAACATGTGCTTGGTGCAAGGCATGCACTCAGTTGATGAGTATTTGCAGGCATTTCTTTTGATAAGCCGCTACCCATGCTTTGAGTTGGAGAACGAGCAGTCTATAGTTGATCGATTCTATAGTGGTCTGCATGACGAACTGCGAATTCTACTTCTAGGACCAAAACTATTGGGATTCCGAGCCTTGGTGGAGTCGACTAGATCTTTGGAAGTGGATATGGGAAAAATTCACCAGATACCAGTGAGTAGGGTATCGAACTTTGCAAGTCCTATGAGGGGTGCATCTCGCAGAACGCTGAAGAAGAAGGTTAGATCATCGACTAGCAAAGTTACATACAACTGTCATACTTGTGGCAAGAAAGGGCACTTTTTCCAAGCTTGTCGGGATGGTGCTCAAAAGACTAATGAATCTATGTCAGGAGCGGTTGAGGACTCTAGTGCTAAGAAAATAGAGTTCAAAGTGCCGGCTACCTCAAAGTCTGGATATCGTAGGTGGTATAAGAAGGATGGGACTTCGGGTCCAGCCCCCCCCCCCCTTTTGGTGCTTCAGGGGAAACTACAGGCCGAACCTCGGGTGCTTGTTATAACTGCGGGAAGACAGGGCATTTTGCTCGTGAGTGTTGGAGCGGACATGCAAAGTCCAAGAGGAAGTCTGAAGTGTACAACCTGGGCTAGTAGGAGGCCAAGAAGCTCGCTGTCGTGGTGACAGGCATGGTTTAAAGTTATAGCAGTTAACTGTAAATATATGTCGCCCTTCTGCATATTAGCTTAGAACTATTTGTGTTGAGATTTGTCCTGACTTTCGTTTATTTGGCGAGAGCACCATTCGTTTAGGGGGCTTCAATGCGCGTTCCCGTTTTCCCAAAGGAATTTTATTGTGTGTCGGAGTACCTCTTCTGATGGCAAAAGACATAATGGATATGTTGTTGACTAATAATGCTCAATGCGCGCGGATAGAATCTGTTGCATTTAGATTAGGGGGTGTAGTCAAGAGTTTGACTTACGACTGTTGTTGCTACCATTAGGGGGGGTTGGACGTGGTCTTTGGTATGGACTGGCTCTCAGAGCAGCAAGTATGCATTGGTTTTAATTGCTTGGAGGTCAGTTGGGAGCTAGTCGTGAGATGGAATTTGGGTGCGTGAAAGCGGTCGAGCAAGGCGTAGACGTCTACCCCTCAGGGGATCAAGGCAGTTCGGTCTGGGGCAGAGCTGTTTGTCACTCTAGGGCAGACTTCGACGCCTAAGCCAAATCTTGACAGTATCCCAGTTGTGTCCGAGTATCCGGATGTGTTCCCAGATGATCTACCATGAGCCCCTCCTCAGCGGGAGATTTATTTCACTATTGAGCTGGTACCGGGTGCCAAATCGGTGTCACGCTCCTTGTATCGGATAGTGCCAAGATAGATGGCAGAGTTAAAGGTGCAACTACAAGAGTTGCTGGAGCAAGTGTATGTGCGTCCAAGTTCGTCGCCTTGGAGCGCACCGGTCCTTTTCGTCAAGAAGAAAGATGGGAGTTTGCAACTTTGCATTGACTATCGGGAATTAAACAAGCTTACGGAAAGGAATAAGTATCTGATTCCGAGGATTGACGATCTATTTGATCAGTTGGTTGGGTCGACGGTGTATTCAAAGTTGGATCTGAAATCCGGTTACTACCAATTGAGGATAAGGGAGAGAGAAATCCCAAAGACAGCATTCAGTACGCGGTTTGGGCATTACGAGTTCACGGTCATGCCGTTTGGTTTGACCAAAGTTTCATCCGTGTTTATGGATCTCATGAACAGGACGTTCAGAGAGTACCAGGACCGTTTCGTGATAGTATTTATCGATGATATCTTGGTGTACTCGCAGTGGGAGGAGAATCACTGCAATCATCTTCACATGGTGTTGGAGACATTGAGGAGAAACCAGTTGTATGCTAAGTTCTCCAAGTGTGAATTCTGGTTATCCTCGATAGCGTTCCTTGGTCATGTTATTAGTGGAGAAGGGATTGCTGTGGATCCGACGAAGATAGTGGCGATACGGGAGTGGCCTGCTTTGGCTACGGTGGCAGAGGTCCGGAGTTTTCTATGGCTTGCTGGCTATTACAGGCGCTTCATAGAGAAATTCTCGCGGATAGCACTACCACTCACAACGTTGACAAGGAAGGATCAGAAGTTTGTGTAGTCTCCAGAGTGGGAACAGGCTTTTGAAGAGTTGAAGAGACGGTTTACCACAGCACCTATTTTATGTTGGCCAAGTGGAACCGAAGGATTCGAAATCTATAGTGATGCTTCGGGCAGTGGTTTGGGTTGTCTTCTGCTACAGCATGGGAGTGTGATAGCCTACGGTTCGCGACAATTGAAGGCTCACGAGAGGAATTATCTGGTTCACGACTTAGAATTAGCGGCCGTGATATTTGCTCTAAAGCTGTGGAGGCACTATCTGTACGGTGTGAAGGTCGATATTTACACCAATCTTAAGAGCTTGAAGTACCTGTTAGATCAAAAGGATCTGAACATGAGACAGCAGAGGTGGATGGAGTTCTTAGGGGACTACACCTTCAAGATTCATTATGTGCCTGGGAAAGGAAATGCAGTGGCAGATGCGTTGAGTCGCAGGACTCTTGCGCAGGCCAACTGGTTATCGGTACATGATGAGAGATTGGTCCGTGAGTTGGAGGCTTTGGAGATATCTTGCATCGACAAGCAGTCTAGTGTTGAGGTGAAACTGTTTTGTACAGAGGTGCAGTGTGACCTAGCTGATAGAGTTCGGCGGGGCTTTGATTCAGGATAACAGCATGAAGCAGATCTTGAATGAATCTTTGGATGGGTCAAATTCCCACTTTGCTGTTGAGGATGGGTTGCTAAGGAAGTACGGTCGCCTATGCGTTCCTAGTGCGGATAATCTTCAGGAGGAGTTGATGTATGAGGCTCATCATACCAAGTACTCAATCCACCCGGGAAGCACGAAGATGTATAGAGACATGAAGAAGTTATTCTGGTAGCCAGAATTGAAGAAGGATGTAGCACTTTATGTGGCCAAGTGCCGAACTTGTGCATTGGTGAAGGCGGAATGCCAGAAGCCCGGAGGTTTCTTGAAGTCCCTACCTATCCCGGAATGGAAATTCGATGACATATCTTTGGATTTTGTGCATGGTTTGCCGAAGTCGCAGAAGGGAAACAACGTCATTTGGGTGGTCATAGATAGGTTGACAAAGGTGTCGCACTTTATCCCGGTCAGGAAGGAAGATCCAGTGGAAAGGTTGGCCAAACTCTATGTGGAGAATATTGTACGGTTGCATGGTGTGCCCCGCAGTGTTGTTAGTGATCGGGATGGACGCGTCACGTTGAATGATTGGAGGTTGATGCATAGTCTGTTGGGTACTAAGCTAAAGTTCAGCACAACCTTTAACCTGCAGATGGATGGCCAGACCGAGAGGGTCAACCGGATGTTGGAGGACATGCTTCGCATGTGCGTCCTAGATTTTGAAAAGCTGTGGGAAGATCACATGTACATGGTGGAGTTTGAGTACAACAACAGCTTTCATGCAAGTATTGCAATGACGTCTTTCGAGGCCTTGTACGGGAGAAAGTGTCGCACGTCGTTGTCTTGGTTGGCGACGGGCGAGTCGAATCTTTACAAACATCAGGCGGTGGAAGATGCCACTTCAATGATTCGGACAATTCAAGAACGGTTGAAGATCGCTCAGGACAGACAGTCAAAGTACTATAACGCCAAACATTGAAACATGGAGTTCAGTGTTGGTGACCGGGTGTACTTGAAAATCAAACCATTCAAGGGTGTCTCGCGGGTTTGACGCTTGAAGAAGCTGAGTCCGAGATACCTTGGACCATTTGAGATCCTGGAGCGTGTTGGGAAGCAGCGTATAGATTGAAGCTGTCGGTGGAATTGAGTGGGCTACACGATGTGTTCCACGTATCGGTGTTGCGTAAGGTGGTGCAAGAGACTTCGCAGATAGTTGCAGTTGATCAAGTGTCAGTTGATTACGAGTTGATGACAAAGGTCAAGCATGTACGTATAGAAGACGTTGAAGTCAAACGACTCCGCAACAAGGAAGTCCGAATGGTTAAAGTCCGTTGGAATAATTTCAGACGTGAGGAGCCTTCATGGGAGCGAGAGCAAGCTATGTTGGAGGAATACCCCGAGTTATTCCACTCAGGTATCATTTAGATTTGTGTATCTTTACGTAATTTCGGGACGAAATTCCTTAAGTGGGGGAGATTTGTAACGCCCCGAAAATTGTATTTGAGTTGGTCGCGTCCAAATAGGATTTTTGAATTCTGTATAGAGGTATACGGCCAGGGACACGGGCGTGTCCATAGCCGTGTCAGGCTGGGTGTGTTGGTCGGCTGTGTCCCGAGAAGGACACGACAAGAAACACGGCTGAATGACACGGGCGTGTAATTTGACACGGGCATGTGCCTAACCGTGTATATACCTGTGTTCCCAAGATTCATGTCGGTTGGCATGGCTGACATGGCCTCGGGACACGGGCGTGCCTTGACCCGTGCCCGTGTGAAATCCGATTGAGTTCAACGAAAAGTGTTCCGGAGGAACACGCCAGGAGACACGGTCGTGTCGGGAGTGCGTGTCCCCCTGCGTTCGACGATCGACGAAAGGCACTCGACGATTGTCGAGTGACCCTCTGCGTTCGACGATCGACGATGTTTGCTCGACGATTGTCGAGTGACACAGGCGTGTTCATTCCCGTGTCCATACTCGTGTTCAGTTTGGTCGTTTCCGTTGCCGTGGCGGTTATATGTGACACGCCCCCTAGTCACGAGCGTGTCGAGGATCCGACACAGGCGTGTCAAGTTGAGACACGTGCGTGTCTTAGCCGGTGTGGTTTTCTGTGTTCGACAATCATGCCTGGATCGAGGCACACAGCCTGGAACACGGACGTGTGCGAGGCCGTGTTCGGCCCAGGTCTGGGGATTTTTGTGCAGATCTGAGCCGTTCATTTTCTTTAAGTAAGATCCAATGGCTCGGACGGTTTCCTGCTCTGTTAAGGCCGGGAATGGGGGAGTTAACTCTTCATTTTCTCCAAACCATTCTCTTTCCAAGGAGTTAGAGAGAGGAGGAAGAAGGAGGAGGATTCCGGCCGCCGGCGGAGCATCGGAGCACCGTTTGGAGAACCGAGAGCGGATCCGTATAAGAAATTTTGTTGCGAAGACTTCTAGCCGTATAGTTTTTCCATGGCGCAAAAGCGGACTACAAGGGTAACAATTCTCTACTTGAGCATGTGAAGCTCTCTTCCTTTTTGCATAGGGAAACCCGCTCCCGCGAGTGTGCGGTGAGTGCGTGGTGTTTCTTGGGGTTGTTGTGAATAGTCCCCCTTGTGCTGCATATAGAGTCCGGAATCGAAGTACGGGCATAGGCATTATGAGTGAAGCCTACCCGGACGTGTATTGTCTGTATTGGAACACCCTATTACTGATTTGGGCAAGGATCACTATGTCCTTAGGAAAATTGTTTTGACCTCCTTGTATAGTTTTTAAGGTCAATTAGATTGAGTCTAAGGGTTAGTATTTAGGCTTGAAAGCTGCCCCCAAGACCCTCAGATCAGATATTCAAATTCAGGAGACTAAGTCATTTTCGTCGAGCTCTGGTCGACAAATCGTCGAACTCAGTTCGACTATCTCTGAGCTCAGTTCAACGAGTGGTCGAATGCCATTCGACGATCTTCGAGCTCAGATCGACATTTCTGTCTCTAGCTATTTTCGCAGTCTCTGAGCTCAGGTCGACGATAGTTGAGCCCAGATCGACAATCTCTGTTTCCAGTCTAGTTCCAGTCTCTGAGCTCAGGTCGACGATAGTTGAGCTAAGATCGACGATTTTCTGGAGAGATCGACGATTCTCAAGATTCAAATTCAGACAGTTATGGAATTATATCTTATTTATTCCCAGCATTTACTTCAAGGATCTTGTAGCCGTTTCAATTAATCTGGAGCAAGTTTCATGGGAGATTTAAAGGAATGTTTTCTAGGACTTTCCTCCAGAGACAAAATTCAATTAAGGAAGTCATTAATGAGTGGCTAACGGCTATCTTGGAAACAGAGAATCAATTCATTCTTTTCAGACCTAAGGAATAAAAGAAAATTTTCTTTCTACTACTCAATACACAGAAAAGAATTCTTTGCTGGACACACAGACAAACACGCTAACAGAATTCATTCAGAACACTCACCACTGAAGGAGATCAACATACAGAAAAGAAAAATCTCTAGATCTCTTTTGACTCAAGTGTTCAAAGGCTTCATCCATCAAGACTCCAGACACTACACATTTCAGCAACTGCTGGAATCATCCTTTGCTGGAGATCTCATCTACTGAAGGCCTATCACCCTAGTGCAAAGCTTCTTTTTCTGAACAATTTCCAGATCTAAGGGGGAGCTTTGACAACATCATCCATGTTTGATCCATAGTTGATTTGGGGTAGGTTCACTAACTTAGGATGTGACCCATCATGTATAGCCAGGGTCAATTTGTGTCCTAGAGTCTAGAATTAAGTCCTTAGGCTCAACTCCAGATGGACCAGCTTTCAACAAGACCCTCAGAGACTCCAGACTCACAAGTTTTCAAGACTAAGTAAAGAGGTTCGACGTTCGTCGAACTTAGCTCGACGAAAGGAGTTCTGCGCTCGACGATCGTGAGACAATTCTTAGTGCTGAGCTCGACGATCTATGTTCTCTGTTCAACGAAACTCAGTTTCTACATCAAGCCAAAGTCAGGAGAACTTCAAATTTTTTTAAGCCCGGCTTCATGCTTCGGTCGACGAATTATATTCTGAGCTCGACGAACTTGGACCTCAAGTTCACAGCTTCTCAGGTCGACGAAGTTAGCTTCTCAGGTCGATGAATGCTAAACTCTACTCGATGATTTCTGGACTCAGAGAATTTGTGTCGACACTTAGGGTTTGTGTTGACACCAGACGATTTGTGTCGACACCAGGATTTCAGTCGACACCACCTTATGTCGACACCAGAGGATTTGTGTCAACACCAAGGTCAATCTGTCGACACCGACTTTTGTCGACACAGCATTTCAGCAGATGCAGGATATTTTGTCTAAGTACAGAACTTTTCTCAGCTCGACGAATTTGATTCTCAGCTCGACGAACGAAGACTGTCTATTAGATGAATGAAGATTGTCTGGTCGACGAACTCTCTCAAGCTCAGCTCGACGAATTCAAGCTCAGCTCGACGAACACAAGTTCAGCTCGACGAATTGTGTTCTTTGTTCGACGAATCCAGATTACGTTTTCTTCAAGGTTCCTGTCCCGTTTCTTGGCGCTGATTCCTGAACATTTAATGCCAGACCTTCTCGGAATGTTATTGTTAGAACGTGTATTGACTATGGACGATTACATGTCATTTTTCCATGGGACAGTTAGGAAAGTCATTGATTGCTGATTCTTTCCAAACCGACTGCAATTACTGCTCTACATTCAAATGTTTGAATATTCCTCAGTCAGTCACAGACACAGACAGATACAGTAAGAGAACAAAATCAAGCAGTGAAAGAGTTCAAGAATTACAATACAACAAACAATCTGACAGACATTCTAAAGTTGCAGAGAAGAACAATCATTCACAAATCACAAGTTCTTGACTGCAATCAGCCTGACCAGAGAATATTTCCAAGGAGAAGAAGAACAATAAAATTCAATTAACAGTCTTCTTCTATCTATTCTCAGGACAACTTCAGAGGACAACTTCAAAGGACAACAGAACTTTACCATTCAAAAGAAGTTCCTGAAGCAGTTCTGGTCCAGGCATTCTAGGTCATTGAAGGTCTATCACCCTGAAGCAGTGCTTCAGCATTCCTGACCAATTCAAGATCTTAGGGGGAGCAAGATCTGCTACATCAATCCACAAGTCTTCTCTCTGACTATTGATAGAGAAGACACTATCACCCTCTCTCTCATTCATGTACAGGGTTTTAAATCCCTTCAAAATTATTCTGGTTGCAAGTTTCCTTCCAAAATACTTGAGGGTTTGGTTTTTGAGCACCTTATCAAAAACTTATTGGTGCCCAGGACACCTGATCAACTCATCCTGCAGTGGATTCCTACCTAGGGTGGTAGAAGAGTGGATGTACCCAGATTGATTGGGGAACCACTATAGCTCCTTGTGTCTTATGGTTGCTTATTTTCTTTTGTTTTCTGGTTGTGGTCTGTGATTGCTCTGTGTTTAGTTAGTTGTTGTGTTTGCTGTATTTCATTTGCTTCCCTGTTCACTTAGGAATACAACAAGAGTTGTAAAACATTTTTAGCAAGCACCATACTCTATTCACCCCCCCCCCCCCTCTAGAGTATATCAGATCTAACCTGCACTTTCAATTGGTATCAGAGGGAGGTTGGTTAAAATATCACACCTTATTGGTTGTACAGGCTAACACCTGAACCCAAAGATCCCTCTAGTTAGATTTGCTTGTTTTAAGTTTGTTTTGTTACTAGATTTATTTCTTCACAGAACATGGCCCAAAACAAAGATTATGCTAGCACCAGACCTCCAGTGTGCAATTTATCCAAGTTTGTACTTTGGAAGGCAATGATTAGATTGTACATGAACTCTATTGATGAAGACATTTTTAATTCTGTTTTGACAGTGTGTCCAAGACCCCCAGAAAATACAAGTACAAGTGCTGTTCCACCTCCTTTATGAACAGATGCAGAAATCAAGAAATGGAAAGTGGCAGATTCTAAGGCAATGAATATTTTAGCCCAGACTATGTCTGATGAAATATTTCAAAAAGTGGTTGAATGCAACTCAGCAAAGGAGATATGGGACAAGTTATTTGAGATAGTCTCAGGATCTGCTGATGAGAGAAAAGATAGAAGATCTCATCTCATAACCTAATATGAGAACTTCAAGAAAGGAGAAGCTGAGTCAGTAGCAGACAAGTATAATAGACTCAGTCTCATAGTCAATGAGCTGAAAACATTGGACAAAGAGATCTCATTGACTGAACTCAATGACAAGATCCTAATATGCTTCCCCAACACTTGGGACTCAAGGATCTGGCCAATCAAGGATGCCAGAATCCTAAGTGAGATCACAACTGAAGCTCTCTTGGGCAAACTCAAGTCTTATGAGCTGCTCATCAAGAATAGAGAAGAAGAGCAGAAGGCTGCCTCACCAGCTATAAGAAAGGAAAAAATCAATAGCTTTCAAAGCCATTGAAAATCAGCCTGAAGACAAGGTCACAGGCAATGAAGAGCTGCTAAGCCTACTGGCCAAAAGATTTTACAAAATGGGCAGGAAAGATTTCAGTAAAAAGTCTTCCAGAGGGCATGACAAGCCAAGGTATGACAAATCAAATAACAAAGAGATTACTTGTTTTTGATGCAGGAAACCAGGCCACATGGTGTCTGACTGTCCATAAAATCAGTATAAGGACAAAAAAGACAGGAAAGAAAGAAGAAAAGACAAGGACTTCAAGAAGAACAGCAATGACAAACCCTCCTCCAGCAAGAACAAAAATACAAGGAAGGGGTTTGTAGCTGAAACCTGGAGTGAAACAGAAGAAGAATCTGAAGAGTCATCCAGCTCTCGTGATGATGAAGATGATGCTGATGAAAAAGAATTCTACATGATGGCTATCAATGCCTCACAACAAAATTCTGATGCAGAAGAGTCAGAGTCAGAATCAGAGACTCAATCTGAAGAGGACCAGGTAATAAGTTCTTTTGATTTTAATTCTGAGGACTTCAAGTGTGAGTTTAAAGCACTATGTTTAGATTTATTAAAATCTCAGAAGGAAATCATTTCTCTCATAAATCAGTTATCTGAACACAGTACTTTAAAATCAGAAAATCTCAAACTCTCTGAGGAGTTGGAATGCTATAGGGAGCAGATAGCCTCACTGAAAAGTGAACTATCAGAGGCCAAGAAGTTTGAAGAATCCCTCAATGGGAGAAGTATCGAACTAATGGACATAACAAGCACAGTGAACTCAAGATTCAATAGTACACTGGGCTTGGGTGCTTCATCCAGCCAACCTATAGTATTAACAACCCCAATCAAGTTTATCTCTGATAAACATAAGGGAGTTGTAGAGATGGCTAGGAAGAATTCTGACTTACCTAAGAAAATGAAAGTTCAACAGAATTCGTCGAACGGAGCTCGACGATCGCTGAGTGGAGCTCAACGATCTCAGGCTAAATCGTCGAACTCAGGTTGACGATCTCTGAACCCTGAACACTAGCATGGTCGATCTTTGAACGGAGCTCGACGATCTGACCCAAGATCATCGAACTCAGCTCAGAGATTGTCGAACAGAGCTCAGAGTTTTGAAAAATCTTTCAAAGGCAAATCAAACTTCAATCCTAGAGGTCCTACATCTCAATGGTTTAACCCTTATACTGAATGGATAATACCTCCTAGGAGATATCATCCTGAAGGCTATAAGAGTCAACCATAGATGTCTTTTATTTCTGAATTCAAAGGTTATCAACCTAGGACCAAGGTAAACTGAGTCAAAAACAAGTAAATTGTTTTATGTGCAGGTGAAGAACTATCCAACATCAAACCATCAATGGTATCTCGATAGTGGGTGGTCAAAGCACATGATAGGAAACAAGGACAATTTCACATCCTTCAAAGCCAAGCTTGGACCCAAAGTAATATTTGGTGATTCAAACTTTGGACTAACAGAAGGATATGGTGCAGTTCAGATTGGCTCAGTCACATTCAAGAAAGTAGCCTATGTGGAAGGACTGAAGCACAACTTAATCAGTATCAATCAACTGTGTGATGAAGGCTATCAAGTGACTTTCAGCAAATCCTCATGCAAGATCAAATCAGAGGACAACACAACTGTGTTGACAGGTAAAAGGAAAGGTAACATTTATCTTATAGATTTTCTTTCAACCAAGTTAGATATATTCTTTTTTAATTTCATTTGTAGACCTAATGAACTATGACATAAGAGATTAGGACATATAAACCTTAGAACCATTGCTAGGCTATCGAAGGATAACCTTGTTAGAGGACTACCTTCTGGCCCCTACAAGAAGGAAGGACTTAGCAGGGCTTGTCAATTAAGCAAGCAAACCAAAAATAGCTTCAAGTCACTTAATAAGAGTGATTCACCTAGGATTTTGTATCTGTTACACATGGATCTCTTTGGACCCATTACAGTACAAAGCTTAGGTGGGAAATCTTATACTTTAGTAGTTGTGGATGACTTCTCTAGATTCACATGGGTGTTCTTTGTGAGGAAGAAGTCTGATAACTTTAAGTGTTTGACAGAGTTTCTCAAATGCATACAGAGTGAGTTCAACAATCACATTGCCCTGATCAGAAGTGATTATGGGATAGAGTTTGATTCTCTTCTTATGCAAGAGTTCTATCAAAGTGAAGGGATCAGGCACACCTTCTTAACTCCTAGAACTCCTCAACAAAATGGGGTATCTGAAAGGAAAAATAGAACCCTTATTGAATCTGCTACTACATTGTTGTCAGATGCTCATCTTCCTCTATCCTTTTGGGCAGAGGCAGTGAACACCTCCAACTATGTGTTGAATATAAGTTTGATACATAAGCTGAAGGGCAAGACTTCCTATGAATTACTCAGAGGGAAGAAACCTAAAGTAGATTATTTTAAAATCTTTGTTTGTATTTGCTACATTCATAATAATGACAAGAAATACATAGCAAAATTTCAAGCTAAAGCTGATGAAGGAGTGTTTCTGGGATACTCCATGATCAGTAAAGCTTATAGAGTGTATAATAAATCAACTCTTAAAATTGAAGAATCTGTCCATGTATCTTTTGATGAATATAACATGTCATACAAGGAGAAAGAGATTTCTACCATAAGCTCTTTGTAGGTTCCACCACTATGTGAGTCTATGGATGGACTGAACCTTACCCAAGAGGTATCAAACCATTCTACTCCACAGGTTGATGAAGGTAGTGAAGAGGAAAGTCAAGAGGAAGTGGCTGAACTTCCCCCAACAGCTAGTATCATTCCCCAAGAGGAATTAAATTCAGAAGCTGTTGCTCAACCAACTCCACCAACCGATCTTGTCACACTTAGAGATCACCCCAGATCTCAAGTGATTGGAGACATTTCAGCAGGTGTACAGACAAGACATCAACTCAAGCAAGACTTGATGCATGCCTGTTTTCTCTCTCAAATTGAACTTCTCACCATTCATGAGGCAGAGCAAGATCCCCACTAGATCATTGCAATGTAAGAGGAACTCAATCAATTTGAGAGATGTAGAGTTTGGGATTTGATTCCAAGACCCCATAACTACCCAGTAATTGGAACAAAATGGGTCTACAGGAACAAGTTGGATGCACAAGGCAACATAATGAGGAACAAGGCTAGGCTTGTTGCTCAAGGCTACAGACAAGAGGAAGGAATAGACTATGACCAAACCTTTGCCCCTGTTGCAAAGTTAGATGCCATTAGGATATTCCTTGCCTATGCAGCTCACAAGAGATTCAAGGTCTATCAGATGGATGTCAAAAGTGCATTTCTGAATGGAGTACTTCAAGAAGAGGTTTATGTAGAACAACCTCTAGGTTTTATCTCTCCAACTCAACCATCTTTTGTTTTTAAATTGCATAAAGCTCTCTATGGTTTAAAGCAAGCTCCAAGAGCTTGGTATGAGACCCTAGCAAGCTTTCTTTTAGAGCATGAATGTACAAGAGGAACCATAGATAAAACACTTTTCACTAGACATCATAAGGACCAAATATTGTTAGTACAAATATATGTAGATGACATTATTTTTGGGTCTACTGATCCCAAATTGTGCAAGAGGTTTGCTGACCTCATGCATTCAAAATTTTAGATGAGTAGCATGGGTGAGATTTTCTACTTCCTTGGTCTCCAAGTGAAGCAGCTCCCAGATGGTATCTTCCTCTCCCAAGCTAAGTATGCTAAAGAGCTTATCAAAAAGTTTGGGATGGGTGATGCTTCAGGGATGAAAACCCCTATGGCTACAAATGTTGTTGTGGATTCTGATGCAGCAAGGAAACCAGTGTATCAGAAAAATTATAGGGCAATTGTTGGATCCCTATTATACCTAATAGCTAGCAGACCTGATATAATGTTTGCCACATGCCTTTGTGCTAGGTTCCAAGTGAACCCTAAAGAATCTCACCTTATTTTCGTAAAAAGAATTTTGAGATATATAAAGAGTTTCCCTAGTCTAGGACTCTGGTATCCTATAGAGTCAGAGTTTGAGTTAACTGGATACTTAGATGCTGACTATGCTGGATGTAGAGTGGACAGGAAAAGTACCTCTGGAACATGCCAGTTCCTTGGTATGAGACTTGTCTCCTGGTTTTGTAAAAAGCAGACATCTGTGTCTACATCAACTGCAGAAGCAGAATACATGGCTGTTGGTAGTTGTTGTTCACAAATGCTATGGATACAAAACCAACTCTTAGATTATGGTGTCAACTTAAATAATTCAACATTATTTTGTGATAATACTAGTGCTATTGCTATATCACAGAATCTAGTGCACCATTCTAGGACTAAATATATTGAAATAAGACATCATTTCATTAGAGATAATGTGGACAAAAAGAAAATTAACTTGATCCATATTCCTACTGATCTACAGATAGCAGACATTTTCACCAAGCCATTGGAATAGAAAACCCATCTGTTCTTTATAAATCAGCTTGGAATGATTGATGGAGAAGAGTTAACCTAGTTTCTGTCTACATTCGACGAATTTTCTAGCGTTCGTCGAACGGAGTTCGACGAATTAGGGAAAGTTTGAGAGATTCACGTCGAACGGAGATCGACGAATTCCCTGTGTGAGGAAACAATTTTCGTCGACCAGAGATCGACGAACTTTGCTTCAGAAGACATTTCGTCGAACGGAGTTCGACGAACTATTTTCGATTCTTCTGGATGAGATCGATGAATTATCTGTCTATAATTTATTTCGTCGAGCTCAGTTCGAAGAATTTCTCTTTTTCGTGGAACGGAGTTTGTCGATTCATATTCTGAAAATCGTATATCTAGGTTTTCTTCGACCTCCGTCCCGCGCTTTCAGTTCCTTTGCTCTTGATCGCTGTTTCTCTCTGTGTCTTTCTTGCAGGACATCAATGGCGATTCCCTCAGGTGCTTTGGTTGCAATGAAGTTTGACAATGGATTCGACATGGATTTTGAATCATTTCAACATTCTGACCCCATCTTTCTATACATCTTGGAACTTTTGGAAGAACTAAATTTA
Organism: Platanthera guangdongensis; assembly: GCA_039583875.1. Taxonomy (NCBI): domain Eukaryota; kingdom Viridiplantae; phylum Streptophyta; class Magnoliopsida; order Asparagales; family Orchidaceae; genus Platanthera; species Platanthera guangdongensis. Next base: position 210,491,801 of record CM077150.1, read on the forward strand.
AAGGATTTCATGATCAGGCGCATTAAACTTCATGGAACGGAAATCTGAGAATGGGTATATACATCTACAGTTTCTGAAGAAGATGTTTTGACCGGCAATATAGGGAACACTACTGTTTCCCTCTCTCCCGCAGTTCTCACTGAAATATTTGGAATAGTGAATGGAGAAGACAATCTGGAAATGGATTCTGAGGAATTCAATGATATGCTGAAACTGATGAGTTTCTTTGGCAACAACCCTAATAAGTTGTTGAAAAAGCAATTATCTGCCGCCTACCAATTTCTGGCAGATATTACGGGAAAGATACTGATGGCCAAGCACTCTGCTCATGACTATATTACCCATCACCAATTTCCAATGATGTGTGCAGTAGTGAATAAGAGACATGTTGATTGGAGTAAGGTTTTGTTTGAATTGATCAAGAAGAAGATCAGCAAGAAGGAATTCTGCTTTGGCAGAATTTTTGGGAATTTTTCTCACAGAGAAGGCTGCTGAATGTATGGTCTCCCCGACCATCTTAATAAACGCCAGCAAGCGCCTCACTTGCGCTCTGTTTGGCAGGTGGGAGAGAACCATCTCCAAGCCCTCAAAGGCTTCTTCCTCCTCCCTCCAAACTTCTGAGAGCACAAGGGCTGTAAAGGCCGCTCCCCACCCTGTTGAAGAGGTTCCTCCATCTCAACCATCTCTTCCAGCACCTCTTCCTCCAAAGAATCCTCCTCATGTACCTACCCCTCCTTCATCTCCACCACTTAACCTGACAATCACTCAATCTCCACCTCCATCTTACCCTCTGCAAGTTCATTAACAACTCACTCCTCCAAATTCCCCTCATGAGACAATACTTCCTACACCTCCACAGTCTCCTCATCCCCCACACTTATCCACCATCCCATCTTATAATATACCATCAGATACAATCATGCAAGATGCCCCCACTCCATCTGTTATTCCTCCTCCCATTCCATCTCTTCCTCTTACCCATTTGATCCATCTACCCTCATTTCTTTGCTCACACCTCTCATCCAATCTCTCATTCAAGAGGCCATTACATCTCTTGTGACCTCCATTAATTCCTTATCTGCCTAGATCTCTCTTCTATCTGTTGTCCCCTCTTCATCTAGGGGCCTGACTCTAGGTATTCCTGAACCCAGGCAGTGGGAGATGCTCTGTGATGAAGTTGCAGCAGATGCAGATACAGCAGCAGCAGTCACAGCAGTTCCCTCTCCAGCTAATATAGATTCAGATGAGGATACAACAATTTTGACAGACTTTGATGCTGGGATGTTTGAGTTAATTCAATTTATGGATACTGACATTGATTTGGATGAGTCAGTTGCTCAAATAACTCCTGTTGGTGATTTCTATCTAAATCCCACAGTGAATTTATCATTTTTGTTGAGACATTTTGATACTGTACATATGCAATTATCTCTACCAGATTTCTCTAAGCCATATTTGGCTATGGTACCATATACCTCTCCAGCTAGTCCAAAAGTTGCCAAGCAACTCTGTGACAATTTTGCTCTCTCTGCCTCCAGCTCAAAAGTCATTCCAGAAGATACAATAGTGCCAGTTTCAGCACCAAATTTTATTATGGATGACTCTCCAATGCCTACTCTAGATGAGCTTATTCAGGCAGACATTGAAGAAGATAATAAGGTAGTAGCTGATAGCTCTGTCTCTTTTGTTTCTGAATCTTGTACAGATAATTCTTCTCTTGTTGCTGAAACCCCTATTCTTGAACCTTCTGCCCCTCCTCCAGCAAAGGCTGTTGTTTCTGATAAAGCTTTAAAAGCTTTGGATGCTTTGTATGATACCCCTCAGGATTCAGAATCTGATGATGATGATAATGATTCTGATGAGAATGCAGCTAGTAAGAAAAAGATACTGTTGGCAAAGAAGAGAAAGGCTGCTCCTCCTCCAGCTCCCAAGACAAATCCCAATGCAGACACTCCCAACTATATTCTGCAAAATGTGACTCCATATAATGGAATTCCAGCATGGATGTGGCTCTCCAAAAACTAGCAGAAAGATAGAAAGAGAAGCAGGAGATACTCCCCTCCTCCAGTGCACAGATACAGGAAGCAACCTCCTCCTCCTCCTCCAGCAGCTGGTGCCAGTGGCTCTAGCTCCCAGAGATCTGCCCCAATGCAAACTTATCAGAGACAGTCAGGGAGATCTTCTGGAAGCAGCCAACAGAGGCCATCCTCCTCAGGAAGTCAAAGTAAGCAGCAGCAGCAACAACAAAGTTCTGAAGTACATAAAGCTGAAAGCCCAAAAAGACCTCTCTCTCCTCCAATTCCTTTTGAAGATCCAAAGACTGCTAATACTACAAGAATGGCTAGATACCAAGAGCTGATTGGTCTATCATTGATAAATAAAGCCAAAGCATAAGGAAAAGATATCTCTGGTCTTTCAACAATGTCAAAGTATAGAAAGGAAGAGCTGAAAAGATTTGACAAAGACAACAAACTGTTTAATGTTGATTATTATATGAAACTTCATCCAGAAGCAGTTGTCCCCAGGGCTACATCATTAAAAATTATTGGGCAGCTGATATGACCATGACAGTGGCTCAAGCTCAAGATCCTAACAGAGAAATAATTTTCAAGAAGCCAGGAGAAAAGAAAGCAGAAGACAAACCTCAGCAGAAGAAGCCAAAGAAGTAATTTTCTTGTTGATTCTTTTCTGTCTGTTATTTGTTTTTAAACTATGCTATCTGTAAAACAAAGCTGTGTGTATATATATATATATTGCATGTGTTATAATTCTCTACCAGATATATCTCTTCTCTTGCTTAGTTTTTCTGTTTTGAGTCTCTGTTAGTCACCTCACCCAAATAGGGGGAGATTGTTGGATCCCTAGTTGATTTGGGCTAGGTTCACTAACTTAGGATGTGACCCATCATGTATAGTCAGGGTCAATTTGTGTCCTAGAGTCTAGAATTAAGTCCTTAGGCTCAACTCTAGATGGACCAGCTTTCAACAAGACCCTCAGAGACTCCAGACTCACAAGTTTTCAAGACTAAGTAAAGTGAGTTCGACGTTCGCCGAACTCAGCTTGACGAAAGGAGTTCCACGCTCGACGATCGTGAGACAATTCTTAGTGCTGAGCTCGATGATCTATGTTCTCTGTTCGACGAAAACTCAGTTTCTACATCAAGCCAAAGTCAGGAGAACTTCAAATTTTTCTAAGCCCAGCTTCATGCTTTGGTCGACGAATTATATTCTGAGCTCGACGAACTTGGACCTCAAGTTCATAGCTTCTCAGGTCGACGAAGTTAGCTTCTCATGTCGATGAATGCTAAACTCTACTCGACGATTTCTGGACTCATAGAATTTATGTCGATACTTAGGGTTTGTGTCGACACCAGACGATTTGTGTCGACACCAGGATTTCAGTCGACACCACCTTATGTTGACACCAGAGGATTTGTGTCGACACCAAGATCAATCTGTCGACACCAACTTTTGTCGACACAGCATTTCAGCAGATGCAGGATATTTTGTCTAAGTACAGAACTTTTCTCAGCTCGACGAATTTGATTCTCAGCTCGACGAATGAAGACTGTCTATCAGATGAATGAAGATTGTCTGGTCGACGAACTCTCTCAAGCTCAGCTCGACGAACACAAGTTCAGCTCGACGAATTGTGTTCTTTGTTCGACGAATCCAGATTAGGTTTTCTTCAAGGTTCCCATCCCGTTTCTTGGCGCTGATTCCTGAACATTTAATGCCAGACCTTCTTGGAATGTTACCGTTAGAACGTGCATTGACTATGGACGATTACATGCCGTTTTTCCATGGGACAGTTAGGAAAGATATTGATTGTTGATTCTTTCCAAACCGACTGCAATTACTGCTCGACATTCAAATGTTTGAATATTCCTCAGTCAGTCATAGACACAGACAGACACAGTAAGAGAACAAAATCAAGCAGTGAAAGAGTTCAAGAATTACAATACAGCAAACAATCTGACAGACATTCTAAAGTTGCAGAGAAGAACAATCATTCACAAATCACAAGTTCTTGACTGCAATCAGTCTGACCAGATATTATTTCCAAGGAGAAGAAGAACAATAAAATTCAATCAAGAGTCTTCTTCTCTCTATTCTCAGGACAACTTCAGAGGACAACTTCAAAGGATAATAGAACTTTATCAGTCAAAAGAAGTTCCTGAAGCAGTTCTGGTCCAGGCATTCTAGGTCATTGAAGGCCTATCACCCTGAAGCAGCGCTCCAGTATTCCTGACCAATTCAAGATCTCAGGGGGAGCAAGATCTGCTACATCAATCCACAAGTCTTCTCTCTGACTGTTGACAGAGAAGACACTATCACCCTCTCTCTCATTCCTGTACAGGGTTTTAAATCCATTCAAAATTATTCTGGTTGCAAGTCTCCTTCCAAAAGACTTGAGAGTTTGGTTTTTGAGCACCTTATCAAAAGCTCATTGGTGCCCAGGACACCTTATCAACTCATCCTGCAGTGGATTCCTACCTAGGGTGGTAGAAGAGTGGATGTGCCCAGATTGATTGGGGAACCACTATAGCTCCTTGTGTCTTCTTGTTGCTTATTTTCTTTTGTTTTCTGGCTGTAGTCTGTGATTGCTCTGTGTTTAGTTAGTTGTTGTGTTTGCTGTATTTCATTTGCTTCCCTGTTCACTTAGGAATACAACAAGAGTTGTAAAACGTTTTTAGCAAGCACCATACTCTATTCAACCCCCCCCCCCCCTCTAGAGTATATCAGATCTAACCTGCACTTTCAATCCACTAGTCTTCTCTCTGATTGTTGACAGAGAAGATCATCTCACCTCTTTCTTTTTCTGTTGTAAAAGGGTTTCTCAAAACTCCCTTCAAAAGTTTTGTGCTGGTTTCTGAGACCTTGTCAAAACTCAGTGGTGGCAAGACACCTGATCAAAAACTCTGGTTTGGTTTTTGAGCACCTTATCAAAAACTCATTGCTTCCCAGGACACCTGATCAACTCATCCTGCAGTGGATTCCTACCTAGGGTGGTAGAAGAGTGGATGTACCCAGATTGATTGGGGAACCACTATAGCTCCTTGTGTCTTCTGGTTGATATATTGTGTTTGCTGTGTGCTGTGTTTTTAGTTCTTGCTTTCACAATTTTTTATTTACTGCAAGCACCTTACACATATACATAAATTAAGTCTTCCACTGAAAAATAGTTTTTAACTTGAAAATTATTTTAATACACTCTATTCACCCCCCCCCCCCTCTAGAGTTAAGGTAGATCTTATCCCCACTTTCAATTGGTATCAGAGCAAGGTTGGTTAAATTACCTTGTTCCTATAGGCTAACACCTCAACCAAAAGATCTCTGATAAGATCAATCGTTTATAGAGGGTTTTTATTCTTATTATTTGTATTATATTTATCCTTATATAAAACCATGGCACAGAACAAAGATTATGCTAGCACCAGATCTCCAGTGTGCAATCTATCTAAGTTTGCACTTTGGAAGGCAAGGATAAGATTGTACATGAATTCTATTGATGAAGACATCTTTAATTTTGTTTTGAGAGTGTGTCCAAGACCCCCAGCAAATACAAATACAAGTGATGTTCCACCTCCTTCAGGAACAGATGCAGAAGTAAAAAATGGAAAGTTGCAGATGCCAAAGCAATGAACATTTTGGCACAAACCATGTCTGATGAAATATTTCAAAAAGTAGCTGAATGCAACTCAACAAAAGAGATATGGGATAAACTATCTGAAATAGTGTCAGGATCTGCAGATGAAAGGAAAGATAGAAGATCACATCTCATAACTCAGTATGAGAACTTCAAGAAAGGAGAAACTGAGTCAGTTGCTGATATGTATAACGGACTCAGTCTTATAGTCAATGAACTGAAAACCTTGGACAAGGAGATCTCATTGACTGACCTCAATGACAAAATCCTAATGTGCTTCCCCAGCACTTGGGACTCAAGGATCTGGCCAATCAAGGATACCAGAAGCCTAAATGAGATCACCACTGAGGCTCTTTTGGGCAAGCTCAAGTCTTATGAGCTGCTCATCAAGAACAGAGAAGAAGAGCAGAAGGTTGCTTCACCAGCAATCAGAAAAGACAAATCAATAACATTCCAAGCTATTGAAGATCAGCCAGAAGACAAGGTCACAGGAAATGAAGAGCTGCTAAGCTTACTGGCCAAAATGTTTTATAAAGTGGCTAGGAAGGACTTCAGGAAAAAGTCATTCAGAGGGCATGTAAAGCTAAGGTATGATAAGTCCAATAACAAAGAAATTATTTGTTTTGGATGCAGGAAACCAGGCCACATTGTGCCTGACTGTCCAGAAAATCAGAATAAGGACAAGAAGGACAGGAAAGAAAGGAGAAGACACAAAGACTTCAAGAAAAACAGTAATGACAAACCCTCCTCCAGCAAGAACAAACATACTAGGAAGGGGTTTGTAGCTGAAACCTGGAGTGAAAAAGAAGAAGAATCAGAAGTTTCATCCAGCTCAAGTGATGATGAAGATGATGCTGAAGAAAAGGAGTTTTGCATGATGGCTATAAATGCCTCTCAACACAATACTGATGCAGAATAAGAGTCAGAGTCTGAATCAGAAACTCAATCTGAAGAGGATCAGGTAATAGACTCATTTGATTTTAATTCAGAGGACTTCAAATGTGAATTTAAGGCACTTTGTTTAGATCTATTAAAATCTGAGAAAGAAATTATTTCTCTCAGAAATCAATTGTCTGAACAAAGTACCTTAAAATCAAATAACCTCAAACTCTCTAAGAAGTTGGAATGCTGTAGGGAGCAGATAGCCTCACTGAAAAGTGAACTATCAGAGGCCAAGAAGTTTGAAGAATCCCTCAATGGGAGAAGTATCAAATTAATGGAGATCACAAGCATAGTGAACTCAAGATTCAATAGTACACTGGGCTTGGGTGCTTCATCCAGCCAACCTATAGTATTAACAACCCCAATCAAGTTTATCTCAGATAAAGGAAAGGGAGTTGTAGAGGTGGCTAGGAAGAATTCTGATTTACCCAAGAAAACAAAAGTTCAACAGAAAACGTCGAACGAAGCTCGAAGATCGCCGAATGGAGCTCAACGATCTCAGGCTGAATCGTCGAACTCAGGTCGACGATCTCTGAACCCTGAACTCTGGCATAGTCGATCTTCTAACGGAGCTCGATGATCTAACCCAAGTTAGTCGAACTCAGCTCAGAGATCGTCGAACAGAGCTCAGAGTTTTGAAAAATCCTTCAAAGGTAAATCAAACTTCAATCTTAGAGGTCCTACATCTCAAAGGTTTAGCCCTTATACTGAATGGATAATACATCCTAGGAGATATCATCCTAAAGGCTATAAGAGTCAACCAGGATGTCTTTTATTTCAGAATTTAAAGGTTATCAACCTAGGCCCAAGGTAAACTGGGTGAAAAATAAATAAATTGTTTTATGTGCAGGTGAAGATCTATCCAACATCAAACCAGCAATGGTATCTGGATAGTGGGTGCTCAAAGCACATGACAGGAAACAAGGAGAATTTCACATCCTTCAAAGACAAACTTGGACCCAAAGTAATATTTGGTGATTCATACTTTGGACTAACAAAAGGATATGGTGCAGTGCAGATTGGCTCAGTCACATTCAAGAAAGTAGCTTATGTTGAAGGACTGAAGCACAACTTAATCAGCATCAGCCAACTGTGTGATGAAGGCTATCAAGTGACTTTCAACAAATTCTCATGCAAAATCAAATCAGAGGACAACATAACTGTGTTGACAGGTAAAAGGAAAGGTAACATTTATCTTGTGGATTTTCTTTCAACTAAGGTAGATATATGCTTGTTCAATTCCATTTGTATACCTAATGAACTATGGCATAAAAGATTAGGACATATAAACCTTAGAACCATTGCTAGGCTATCCGAGGACAACCTTATTAGAGGATTACCTTCTGGCCCCTACAAGAAGGAAGGACTTTGCAGGGCTTGTCAATTAGGCAAGCAAACCAAAAATAGTTTCAAGTCACTTAATAAGAGTGATTCACCTAGGATTTTGTATCTGTTACACATGGATCTCTTTGGACCCATTACAGTACAAAGCTTAGGAGGGAAATCCTATACTTTAGTAGTTGTAGATGACTTCTCTAGATTCACATGAGTGTTCTTTCTGAGGAAGAAGTCTGATAACTTTAAGTGTTTGACGGAGTTTCTCAAATGAATACAGAGTGAGTTCAATACTCATATTGCCCTGATCAAAAGTGATCATGAGACAGAGTTTGATTCTCTTCTTATGCAAGAGTTCTGTCAGAGTGAAGGGATCAGGCACACTTTCTCAGCTCCTAGAACTTCTCAACAAAATGGGGTGGCTGAAAGGAAAAACAGAACCCTTATTGAATCTGCTACTACATTGTTGCCTGATGCTCACCTTCCTCTATCCTTTTGGGCAGAGGCAGTGAACACCTCCAACTATGTATTGAATAGAAGTTTGATACATAAGATGAAGGGCAAGACTCCCTATGAATTACTCAAAGGGAAGGAACCTAAAGTAGATTATTATAAAATTTTTGGTTGCATTTGTTACATTCACAATAATGACAAGAAATACACAGCAAAATTTCAAGCTAAAGCTGATGAAGGGGTGTTTATGGGATACTCCATGATCAGTAAAGCTTATAGGGTGTATAACAAATCTACTCTTAAAATTGAAGAATCTGTTCATGTATCCTTTGATGAATCTAACATGTCTTTTAAGGAGAACAATGTTTCTACCATAGAATCTTTGCAGGAACACTCTCTTGCTGAAAATTTGGACAGGTTACATATTATACAAAAGGATGAAAGCAGTGAAGATGAAGAAGATATTCAACATCTTGGAGAGAATCTTCTTGAAGAGCTAATTGTTGTTCCACAAGAGGAAATAACAACACAGGTTGGTGAACCATCGACACCCCCTGTTGATTTAGTAACATCAAGAGACCATCCAATCTCCCAAGTAATTGGAGACATCTCAGCTGGTGTGCAAATCAGAAATCAGGTCAACCAAAACCTGATGCACACCTGCTTTATTTCTCAAATTGAGCCTCAATCCATTCAAGATGCAGAACAAGATCCACACTGGATTATTACAATGCAAGAGGAATTACATCAATTTGAAAGGAACAACGTTTGGGAACTAGTGCCAAGGCCAAAGGATCACTCCATTGTTGGAACAAAATGGATGTTCAGAAATAAATTGGATGATCAAGGAGTCATTGTAAGGAACAAGGCAAGGCTAGTTGCTCAAGGATACTCTTAAGAAGAAGGGATAGACTATGACCAGACTTTTGCACCAGTTGCAAGGTTAGAGTCCATAAGAATCTTCTTAGCTTATGCAGCACACAAAGGATTCAAAGTATATGAAATGGATGTAAAGAGTGCTTTTCTCAATGGAGACATCAAGGAAGAAGTCTATGTTAGACAACCCCCAGGTTTTATTTCTCCAACTCATCCTGATTATGTTTTCAAATTGCATAAAACATTATATGGTCTAAAGCAAGCTCCTAGAGCATGGTATGAGACCCTAGCATGCTTTCTTCTGAAAAATGATTTTATAAGGGGTAGAGTAGACCAAACTCTTTTCATTAGAACCCATAAGTCTAATACCTTACTAGTACAAATCTATGTAGATGACATTATCTTTGGTTCTATTGATTCAAATCTGTGCAAAAGACTTTCCAACCTAATGCACTCTAAATTTGAAATGAGTAGCATGGGTGAGCTTTCCTTCTTTCTAGGACTGCAAGTCAAACACCATGCTGAAGGCATATTCATCTCTCAAACCAAGTATGCAAAAGAACTGGTTAAGAAATTTGGTATGTCTGAAGCATCATGTATGAAAACACCTATGCCTACTAATGTTGTATTAGATGCTGATGAACATGGGAAACCTGTTGATCAGACAACATATAGAGCAATTGTTGGCTCTTTATTATACCTTACAGCTAGTAGACCTGACATAATGTTTGCTACATGCATATGTGCTAGATTCCAAGTGAGCCCTAGAGAGTCATACTTAACCTTAGTAAAAGAATTCTTAGGTATGTGAAAAGTTGTCCAAATCTAGGTCTCTGGTATCCAAAAGACTCAGCAATTGACTTAACTGGATTTTCAAATGCTGTTTATGCTGGATGCAGAATAGACAGGAAAAGCACCAGTGGATCTTGTCAGTTTCTTGGTGACAGACTTGTCGCCTGGTTTTGCAAGAAACAAACATTTGTGTCCACATCAACTGCTGGAGCTGAATATATGGCAGCAGGTAGTTGTTGCTCACAGATCCTGTGGATTCAAAATCAGCTCCTAGACTATGGCTACAACTTAGAGAAGTCAAAAATATTCTGTGATAACACTAGTGCTATTTCTATAGCACAAAATCCAGTCCTCCATAGTAGGACAAAACATATAGAAATTAGGCATCACTTTTTAAGGGATAATGTTGAGAAAAATAAAATTGAACTTCAATATATCCCAACTGACTTGCAAAGGGGAGATATTTTCACCAAACTATTGGATGAAAAGAAACATACATTCTTCCTGAATCAGTTAGGAATGTTAGATGGAGGAAGCTTAAAATAAACTTCAAGATTTTAAAACTCTAAAATTGACCAAGACTAGGCAAACAATTTGATTTTTCTAGTGTTTATAGGTTGTTTCTGGTCTCTGAACTGCGCTCGACGTTTTTCCCAAAGATCGTCAAACAGAGATCGACGTTCTTAGAAATCGTCGACCGGAGTTTAGCGCTTTCCAGATAGTGCTAAGCTATCTTCTTCCGGTCAGTGATCATTGAACGGAGCTTGACGCTCTCCAATATGGTCGAACGAAGATCGACGATGTTGAAGACCTTTCATATTCCTTTAGAAGCCCAGATCGTCGAACGGAGTTCCACGATCTTTCCTTTTCTGCGTCGAACACTAATATAAAATTCATTTTTTGGTCGTCGTTCTCCCTTTGCGCTTTCATACTCTCTGCAGAATTTCCCTTTCCCTCCAAAGTTTTCTACACTTGGTCTTTTGTTTGTTCATTTTTGCAGAAAAAAATGGCAGTTTCTGTTGCAGTTTTGGCAGCAATGAAATTCGACACTGGATTCAATATCGATATGGACTCATTTGAAAATAGTGATCAAATTTTTAAGGATATTCTGGATTTATTTAAAGATCAACAGCTAGTACACATCATGACCACAAGGATAAAACTGGCTGCAGATGAAATCAAGGAATGGGTGTATACTGCTCACACTCAAGATCAAAATACAGTGATTGGAACTATATCAGGCAATCAGGTATCTCTTACTCCTGCTATATTAACAGAAGTTTTCCAATTAAGTACTGGTCATGATTCTCTTGAGTTGTCTGGAGAAGAGTTTGCAAGTATGCTTGACAGGATGGGTCATTCAGCAGCAAACCCTAACAAACTGCTTAAGAAAAATCTGTCAGTGGAATACAGGTTTCTAGCATATGTTGTTGGCAAGGTCCTATTAGCAAAACATTCTGCCCATGATACCATATTCAGGTATCAATTCTGTTTAATGGGTGCTTTGGTGGATAAGAAACAGTTGAATTGGGGAGAAATCTTCTTTGACCTAATTAAGAAGAAAGTGAATAAGAACTTTGTGAATTTTGGAAGGATTCTAGGGCTATTTCTTCATAGCAGGTGCCCTGAGCTGCTTGTTTCAAATGGGATGCATATCAATGCCTCTAAGAGGTTAACCTGTGCCCTTTTTGGCAAATGGGACAGGCAAATTGCAAAGCCAAGCAGAGTCTCTACAGTCATCTCATCTTCAGGCACCAGCACTGATCCAGTCACTTCCCCTCAGGCAACTACCCATTAGAAGAAATGTCTGCCTCCTCATCTCCACCAACTCCACCTATTGTTCCCTCAACAAATACCACATCCACCACAACCATATCCCTTTCATCCCCCATATCCATTCCATCCTTCACTCTCTTAGATGATTCCAATATGGATGATTCTCCTTCCTCACCCCTTGAGCCACCATCTTCTTCTACATCATATCAACAATTACTACAAGAAATTCTTGCTCAATGATCATTCACTCCATCTATCTCCATTCCATTAACTTCCATCTCCACCATTCCTATATCTCAACCATCAATTCTACCATCCACATTAACACTTTCCCCAACCTCATCTACAGCTCCTCCTACATCCATCTCTGCCACACTCATCTCTACCTCTACTCAAGCACCACTTGAGCAAGTAGATCTATCAGCCATAACAGATAAGCTCTATGAGTTGTTAGCTCCAAGGCTATCACTCCTGCTGGAGACCTCCCTGGCTCCACTTCCGAAATCAGTTCAGGAGTTATCTGACAGGGTTTCCTCCCTATATCCTCCCCAGGCAATCCCTTCTATTGGGTGCCTTGATCCAGTATCTACTGAATCTAGGCAGGGGGAGAAGCCATATGAAGTAGAGAGATTTCCTGCTTCAGAAATTCCAGCAGAAATTCCAGTTGCTATAGAGATTTCAGTTCCAGCTCCAGTTCCAGTTATAATAGTTGACCTCAGGTCACTGCTGTCAGAATTTGATACTGTCTACTTCAGCTGTCTTCCAGAGCATAAAAGTGAAGATCTTTCTAAGGCCATTGTGCATATTTATAGCTATGAGCCCAGCATAATATTTTCTTTTATAAATTCTCTCAAGGCTGTGGACAGTGCTCCTTCAGTTTATGATGTTCCTGCTGTTGATGTTATCTTAGTTTCTGATGATATGCTTATGACAGAGGCTAATGTATCTGAGCCTGATGTTTCTGTTGTTAGCATTTCTGAATCTGTTGTTCCAGTTACATCAATTTCTGCTATTCTTGTTACTGCTGCTACTGCTGTTGTTGTTTCTTCTGTTCAAACCCAACAACAAAGAGTTTGCTTCAAAAGGCTTGATGAACTATATGACAATCCTCAGAGCTCAGATAGTGATCAATTTAGAACTGATTCTGATGATTCCTCTGCAACTATTGCAAGGAAGAGGAAAGCTAGAAGCAAGGCCCTAAAGAGAGTTCCCCAAGAGAAAATTAAATCTTCAAATGATATTCCATACTATATTTTGCATAATTGTCTAATTACAGAACCATGGATGCAGTTCTCCAGGAATCAACTAAAGGCAATGAAGAAAAAGAGGAAATATGATAAAGGATCATCTCACTTCAATCCTCCTCCTCCTCCTCCTTCACCAGATGCAGGTAGTGGTGGAAGTTCTGCTTATCAATCAACTGTTACTAAAAGTCAAGGAACTTCTCAGTTTCAAGGAAGATCTCAATCAAGAGAATATCAATCAAGAGGCTACCAGTCCAGAAGAGGACAGTACAGGGGAAATCAAAGAGATTTCAGTGTCTATTCCAAAGGTTACTGTAGGCAGCATCCTTATCATAGGGAAGGACAAGGTCCCTCTGACACTATATCTGGCCCTTTCCCTTATACGTTAAAAGATCTAGTTTCTTCCAGAGCTACTCGTGATGACTCTTCAAACAGATATGAACCTCCTGTTCCATTTGAAGACCCAGAGAATAATCCTACTTCTTGGACAGCAAGAATGAAAGAGTTGGCTGCACTAGATCAAATTAAGAAGGCAAAAGAACAAGGAAAAGATACATCAAATTTCACCACTCTATCAGAACAAAGAAAGAAAGAACTTGAAAGATACTCTTCCAGCAAATTCTTTGACTCAGAAAGCTATATGAAGCTGCACCCAGAAGATGTAGTCCCCAGGGCAAAACTTCAACCTTTTCTAGGTGCAGATGATGACAGAAGATCCAAGAAAGAAGCTCTTAACTCTAACAGAGAAATAATTCTCAAAAAGGGTAAGGAAAAAGAATGATTATGTAAGCTGATAGTGTTATCTATTCTGACTTTCTGATATGATTTTATCTGTGTTTCTGTAATGTTGTTTTTGATTTTATATCTGCATTGTATGCTTTTATTTCCTATGTCATGTAAATATTAATTCTAACCCAAATAGGGGGAGATTGTTGGAACACTCTATTACTGATTTGGGCAAGGATCACTATGTCCTTAGGAAAATTGTTTTGACCTCCTTGTATAGTTTTTAAGGTCAATTAGATTGAGTCTAAGGGTTAGTATTTAGGCTTGAAAGATGCCCCCAAGACCCTCAGATCAGATATTCAAATTCAGGAGACTAAGTCAGTTTCGTCGAGCTCAGGTCGACGAATCGTCAAACTCAGTTCGACTATCTCTGAGCTCAGTTCAACGAGTCCTCGAACGCCATTCGACGATCTTCGAGCTCAGATCGACGTTTCTGTCTCTAGCTGTTTTCCCAGTCTCTGAGCTCAGGTCGACGATAGTTGAGCTCAGATCGACGATCTCTGTTTCCAGTCTAGTTCCAGCATCTGAGCTCAGGTCGATGATAGTTGAGCTCAAATCGATGATTTTTTGGAGAGATCGAGGATTCTCAAGATTCAAATTCAGACAGTTATGGAATTATATCTTATATATTCCTAGCATTTACTTCAAGGATCTTGTAGCCGTTTCAATCAATCTGCAGCAAGTTTCAAGGGAGATTTAAAGGAATGTTTTCTAGGACTTTCCACCAGAGACAAAATTCAATTAAGGAAGTCATTAATGAGTGGCTAACGACTATCTTGGAGGCAGAGAATCAATTCATTCTTTTCAGACCTAAAGAATAAAAGAGGATTTTCTTTCTACTACTCAATACACAGAAAAGAATTCTTTGTTGGACACACAGACAGACACGCTAGCAGAATTCATTCAGAACACTCACCACTGAAGGAGATCAACATACAGAAAAGAAAAATCTCTAGATCTCTTTTGACTCAAGTGTTCAAAGGATTCATCCATCAAGACTCCAGACACTACACATTTCAGCAATTGCTAGAATCATCCTTTGCTGGAGATCTCATCTACTGAAGGCCTATCACCCTAGTGCAAAGCTTCTTTTTCTGAACACTTTCCAGATATCAGGGGGAACTTTGACAACATCATCCACTAGTCTTCTCTCTAATTGTTGACAGAGAAGATCATCTCACCTCTTTCTTTTTCTGTTGTAAAAGGGTTTCTCAAAACTCCCTTCAAAGGTTTTGTGCTGGTTTCTGAGACCTTGTCAAAACTCAGTGGTGGCAAGACACCTGATCAAAAAATCTGGTTTGGTTTTTGAGCACCTTATCAAAAGCTCATTGGTGCCCAGGACACCTGATCAACTCATCCTGCAGTGGATTCCTACTAGGGTGGTAGAAGAGTGGATGTACCCAGATTGATTGGGGAACCACTATAGCTCCTTGTGTCTTCTGGTTGCTATATTGTGTTTGTTGTGTGCTGTGTTTTTAGTTCTTGCTTTCACAAATTTTTATTTACTGCAAGCACCTTACACATATACATAAATTAAGTCTTCCACTACAAAATAGTTTTTAACTTGAAAATTATTTTAATAGACTCTATTCACCCCCACCCCCCTCTAGTGTTAAGGTAGATCTTATCCTTACTTTCAGTCTGGATCGGTGATGTTGCATTTGATATGTTTTGCCGGAGAAGACTCCGTGCTTTTGGTTTTTCGGGTTTCTACGCGGTAGATTGCAGTAGGGATCCTTGGGGATTAACTCTAAGGCGCACCCGGAAAACTGAACGGAAACGTGTTCTGCTAACTTGGCGGTCAGGGAACTGGCCTTGAACATAACTGGGTTATGTGATTGTTTGGAAAAGTTTTGGGATCTGAGAGAAGCTTGGCTCGTGCGTACGTCTTAAAGTCACTACGTGGTGTGAGCAACGGGCAAGTGGAATTGGACCTAGGATATGTGGTTCGGTGCGAGAGACACGAAAAGGGGACTGGCTGTTGGCATAATCGGGAGCCTTAGACGGTGGCCAGAAAGGCTAAATGCTCACATGGTTGCCATCTTTGGGATGGTGGTGAAGATGCTGAAGTATCAGGATTCACCGTTAATGTGCCCTGAGTGCACGGGGTATTTGGCCGTGTGAGCCTACACATGTGGCGTAGTATAATTGCATTTTATTGTTTTACTGGGCTAATGATATGCAGGGAAAGAGCACCGCCGTCCCGAGTAAGGGGTGGGGTCGTTATAATTTGGTCGGCTTTGGCTGACCGTTGCTTTGTTTGCCACCGTGTGGTGGAATGTTGCTTGCAGGTGCTGCGGAGCCGAGTGCTAAATAGCGGGCTGGAGCCCATATTGCTGTGCTGGCCCTCGAAGGTCGTAAAGAATAGTTGTTTTTATTTTGTCATGTGTGGCCGGCCTGCCGGCCGATGTATGTAAGACACTATTTTCTTAAGTGAACATTTGTAAGGCCATAAGGCCGTGTACCCTTTCAGTGTATTTGGTTTTCATTCCAGTGGTGTGGTTGTAGACATTCATGATTATTGGATTAAAGTTTTGGGGCCTTTCAACTTTTAAAAGCTTCCGCAAGAATGCTCTGTGTAGGACGAGTTGTCTTAATTGGATAGTTTGAATATTCTTATATGACCCTTCCATCTGTCTGTGGTATATGGCGTCGGGTTCCAGATGGACCTTCTATTATATGCCACGTGACGGATGGGGGTGTTACAGAAGGGGTGTCGTGTGTTTATGGGGCGACACCGATCCTGGGCATGCTCTTCCTCGATCATGTCTCTGGCCTTTTGTTAATGCTGAGCGTCGGCTCTGGGATCTTGCCTCCGGGCGGCATGCATATAGCTTGCTTCATTAGAGAGTTCTTCTATAGGGAGATCGTCCGGGTGGGTAGTACCCTAACGAGGGGCGTGCTCTGATGCACACCTTGCATGCTTTTCTCATGCGGGGAGGGTTGGACAATTCTACCCTCTGTAAGAGGGTGAGCATTTCAGTCTGGCGTTCCTCCATCAGCTAGAAGCGCTCTTCTACCACATCGGTGAGAATGACAGTGACGATCATTCCATGAGTAGTAGAGCGTTGTCCGCGAGTGGGTTGTTCGTGGCCGCTTCGAGGCGCTCTTCTAGGGTCGTGCCAATAGTAGTGCACACATTTCTTCATGCCATTGTTACTGGTCGGGGAATGTTGTGACTTGTCAGAGTTTCTGGATATGTGTTTCCCAAATACGGTATCAAATTGTTGTGGGTCACCAGACTTTTTCCCTTGTCCGGAGAATCGGAAAGCCTTAAATCGGAGTCGAATCGGGTGCGCAAATAGTTAAAGAAATCCGTAGTAACTGACAAGATGGCTTTTTGATGTGGAAAATCCATAAAAGGTGAAAAACCCCGTGGAAGGTTCTGTGTCGAGCCAAATTCCACTAGATCTCGTGTGTTTATAAAGGTTGGTGTTTCATCACGGAGGGCAATGGGCCGCTACTCCGCTACAAGTATTGAGCATGAAATGCGACCAGGAAACCACCAAGTCCTCGGGGCCTCGATGGAAGCGCTCCAGACTTGATATGACGTTGAACTCACGGAACCTCGGTGGGAGCATTCTGGCAGAAAAATCTTCCAAGTCCACGAAGCTTCTGGAGGGAGTGCTCTCGTTGATGTGAAGTCAGGATGGGAGCACTCTCGCGGAGGCGGTTGACGACGCTTGAGGCGTAAGGGAACTATAGTGTAAGTAGGAGAGAAGAGTGAATTACTGAGCAGAGAATAAGGCTAAGTCCAAGATATCGTAGGAAAGCCTCAGAGCTCTCTCTCTTACCTCTAGAGGTGATTGTCTTCAAATGAAGGCTTGATGATCTATTTATAGTTTTCTGGAGGGTTATGATGGTAATTGCGTCGGGGAGTGATTCGTGCTGGCGAATGACGTCGCTCCATTTTGATCACGCATATTATCAATTTTGCCGAAATGACCCCCTTCCCCCTGGGCAGTTCGGGCGGCTCAGCAAGGCGCCTTGTGGCAGCGGGGGCCGATAACGGTGGCTAGCAGCGGGGGCCGACAACGGTGGCTAGCGGCGGGGGCTGGCGGTGCGCGAGCAGTGTGCGGCAGTGCGACGCGCGCCCACGCGGGGGGCGCGGTGGTGCGGGGGTGCAGCTTGGGGGTCGCGAGGTCTTGAGCGCGCGGGTCGCGTGCCCGTGCGTGCCGCGCGCCCGTGCGGTCCGCGAGCGGCGTGCTCGTGCGCGCTCGGGTGTGGGCCTAGCGCATTCTCTTGGTCTTTCCAGGTTCTTGCGGTTCTCTGCGTGATATTGGTCCGGTTGGGCTCGCTTGTGCTTGGACCAACTCGGCTTGGAAATTTCATGGGGATCCTATCAACAGTAATTTTCATATTTGTATAATTTTAATGAAAAATTAAATTTTCAAGATTACAGACTAATTAATTTTTAATATTCTTATACATATATATTATAATATATTGGGGAGTGATCTAGTGCGTGCGGGATTTCATGCGGGCATGTAGGAAACGACATCGGTGGAGGGGAGAGCTTGGCGATAGCAAAGAAGCCGTCCGATCTTGCCAGTTAGCAACGCAAAGATAAAATCTCCTATCTCCACCATGTATCCATCTCCTACTTGCCGACAAACATTAGCTGGCGGTTGTCTGGCGCCTCCGCCGTGGATCCATCTCCTTCCTCCCTCACTGATTCCGCCATGGATCCATCTCCTCCTCTCCCATTTTATGGAACGAGAAGATCGGCGACCGGGCGAGAAGAAGATGCGAACACTGTGCTCACGAACCCAGGGAGGCCGGCGAGCCCAAAGCCGCCGTCCACCGTTGAGTTCGCATGACGTTCAGATGCACTAAGAGCTTGCCGACGACGCAGGGGCCGTCTGATTAATCGAGCGATCGTTTTCTCCCGCCTGCATGCCCAAAAATGATGCAGCATGCATTTGATACATATCCTAATATAATATAGTAATAACATCCCTATGGGTATAAATATATTTTATTACAAAATGTTGGACAAATAAAAAAATATTGGTTTGTAAGATGAGTAGCGCATTGATAATAATATGGGGAATTGATATTCGCAGATCATATTTAGCTATTTGTATCCACTGATATTCTTACCTCACAGAATTGTAATTGTACACAAAACTGATATTTGTATCACACAAAAAAAATGAATTTTTTTTAAAATTAATGTTATATATAATGAGTTTCCAAAAAAAGTAGTCAAATTTATATATCTTTGTCAAATACATCTTAACAATTAATATCTTTGTCAAAAAGTCTAATTCATAAAATATTAAAATACAGAAACATCTAAGATAATTGTGAGATTCATTTTCCCTTAATTTCGCACCATCTCAAAAAATCCTAAAAAATAATAATTAGCACAAATGAACAATAATATTTATAAAAAAAAATTATTACTAATAATATTGTTTGTACCTTATGTTTTAAATCATTATGATAATCCAAATAGTTTAAATTTTTCTTCAAAAAAACATGAAAGCGCCCTGAAAATAACACTATGAAAGAAAAAAATTATGATTACATATGATAAAAAAGTATAATAAATAATGAATTAAATTTTCTAAATATGCATACCTTTCTAAATATGCATATCTTATTGAAAAAACAATATGTCCATGGGTTCATATTCCAAAGTATGTAATCACCATTTTTTATCGTATTTAATCACCATTTAGAAAGACATGCATATTTAGAAAATTTTATTCATTACTTATTACACTTTTTTTATCGTATGTAGTCATCATTTTTTTCTTTCATAGTGCTATTTTGAGGGCATTTTGATGATCTCTTTGAAGAAAAATTTAAAAACTTTGGATGATCATAATATTTAAAACATAACGTACAGACATTGTTATTAGTAATAATTTTTTTTATAGATATTATTGTTCATGTGTGCTAATTATTGTTTTTTTAGAATTTTTTGGGATGCAACGAAATCAAGGAAAAGTGAACCTCACAATTATCTTAGATGTTTTTGTATTTTAATATTTTATAAACTTGGTTTTTTGACAAAGATATATATTGATTGTTTTGATTTATTTGACAAAAATGTCAACATAAATTTTACTATTTTTGTTAGAAACTAATTATATATAACATTAATTTTAAAAATTTCATTTTTGTGAGTACGGATATCAATTTTGAGTGCAATTACAAATAGGATATCAATTTTGAGTACAATTATAAATAGCCAAATATGATTTGCGAATATCACTTCCCTAAAATTATTTATAACATGATGTAACCAGGTGACTCTTGGATAATGTTTCTAGATAAATGATTCTAGAAAAAGCTGCCTACTTTTGATTAGGAAGCTCCTTCACGTTGAAATAGTTGATGAAGCCCTGATTAGATAAAAGATCACGAGCACGTGAATTGAAACATTTCCTTTTTTGTTTTATTATTTTAGATAATTAATATATATCAAATAAAGAAATTTTTGTTCATCTAGTGTCCTACTTACTCAATGCCATTTTTAATTATACATACAATATATCTCTACCATATATAAAAAATACTGTGCTCTGCGAATATCATGAATTCAAAATTTCATAAGTCATTGGATCATGACTTCATAATTCAACAATCGTCTGATCGAGCACAATAAAATCGCTCTCTCTCCACATTTTAGTAAGTCACATAAACCTACTAATAAGGTGTCATAAACCTATGTGAAATTACAATTTTTCCCCTATAACTCTTAAAAAATCGGACGGCTAAATGTTGATTGAAACGGAACAGGTTTTGGAAGCACACCAGACTCAAATAGCTGTTCAAATTATATTTTAATTTAAAAGGAATGTCAAATTTTGAACCCAAGACTTTAAGAATAAAAGGAACAACTCAACCAAACAAGCCAAGGAAACAACTCTAAAAACATTTCATATATTTATGTTTTTATATAAAATATATATATATAATATAATTCATTATTATCTTATAGTGCATATATTATTCATTATATATACATTTATATTTGTAATTTTAAATTTTATTATTTATCAAATTGTATTTACTTTATCTTTTTTATTAATTTATCGTAATGACCGGTCGGGTACAGTCGCACGGGACTGTAATGACGGGTCGGGTACAGTCGCACGGGGCTGTAATGGTGGGTCGGGTACAGTCGCACGGGGTCGTAGGGGTGGGCCGGTTACTGTTGAAATTTGCAGTAGGGGAGGAGCGCCTAGTCGTGAAGGAGGAGGAGGTGGAGACCGCCGAGACAGCGGAGGCGACGAAAGAGGTCGGACATGACCGAGGTGGTCCGCTTCGGCAACTGCTGCCAGCTCGCCCTGGGGAGATGTGCCTTCAGATTGCACTCAGAATGCATTTCTTCAAACAAAAAAAAAACCAAAATTAACAGGAACATCAAAAAACCACCAATTTAAGGAAGCTATTCTGAAACTCAATAAATGATTAAGAGAGTCTGGCACAAAAATCGTGATACAGTTTAATATATAAAAATGCTCTTAAATGGTTAGAGAATCTGTAGATGTAAATTAAGAAATAATAATAAATATATGTCGTAGAATTTCATTGAAATTGAAGAGGTAGAGAAACTATTTAGTAAGAAAAGCTAGAGTTGACCTAAAATATGAAAAGGCAGACATAGGAAGAACTTAAAGAGTATGTGAGATTCGCAACAGTAAGTGAGAGAAGTGGTTGTAAACTATGAAGAAAATTGAAGAAAAACATTTGTTAGAAGACCTAAAATCAACAACAATAAAAAACAAGCAGGCGCATGGCCGTAAATACCTTATACATATATTGGAAGTCTTGGTAGAAAATAAAAAAGCAGAAGTAAATGAAAAAAAAAGAGCAACGATAAGAAAACAGATGAACTGGAAAAATAAGAGCCGATAGTAATTTATTTATATCAAAGCAGATGTTGACAAGGCGATGTAGATCGCCAGCATGTTAGAGGAAAAATACTGTGTGTGTTACTCTTACACAGAAATAGGTGCACGTGTAAATACTTGCCGTTGATTTTCTATAGAAATAGCATGATTGATCCAAATACTGATCAACGGTCACTATTTAATACCGTATGGGCTGTAAGATATCAGATCAACGGTCAACATTTACTTTTACACGTAGAAAGAGGTGAGAGTAACTCACCTAAAATTTTTCCGTTTTTTAGAGGGCCGGAGGTTGAAGCCTCTAGGGATTGCAGGAATTTTAGGGGAGTGGAGTTGTAGTGGTAGGTCATGGTCAGAGAAATGGCGGGGGGGGGGGGGGGGGGGGGGGGGAGGGCTCTGTGCATGGCCGGCATTCTGGATGGTCTGTGTAACGCCCCCGATTTATTCGATGATTTTATTTGAATGGGTAACGTCATATTTATGACGCTGTGGCGTTACTTTTAACGACGAGTTGACGGCGCAAGACCGTTAAGGCATTTTCGCGTCCGTGCGGTCGAGTCGGCCGAATTCTTGTTGTAATGGGAAAATTTTGCATTTGAAATATAAGTTAAGTAATTTTGGATTTCCTCGTCAAGTTTTGTCGCAATCCGAGAATTTTGGGAGTCTCGGCGCGCGATTGAAGTTTTGGATTTGTTTATGTTCGCAGTATACTTCGAAGATTAATATCTCGGGAATGGCTTGTCGGATTTTGGTTTTGCCTTTGCCGTGGTGTTTGTAGCATCAGTGTTCACCTACGGTGCGAGTTTCGTTTGATTCGGCGCGCGTTCGGGCCTCCATTTTGATCGCGTAGTTTCCTTATTCAAAAATATATAAATATGAATATTTTATTATTAAAGTATTATTCAAAATGTGATTTACTGTTCATTTGTATAGTTGGATCAAAGGATTTTTTTTTGCAAAAAATTTGTTCTTTGTGCAAGGATTTGTTCTTCTGCTCGAGTACTTCTCGAGTATGTTAATTTCTACTCGAGTTCTTCTCGAGTCGTCAATTCTACCTACTCGAGTTATCAATTCTACCTACTCGAGTCATCATTTCTACCTACTCGAGTCATCATTTCTACCTACTCGAGTAATCTTTATTGCCTACACGAGTACTTTTCCTCCTACTCGAGTAATTTTAATTGTCTCGAGTGCCTCTTCTGCTGTTACTCGAGTGGTTAATATGTACCTACTCAAGTACTAATTCTGTCTCAAGTAATATTTTTTGTCTCGAGTAATTTTTTGTATATATACTCGAGTGACTGTTCCTGCTTACTCGAGTAGCCGCTTTCTAACTCTCGAGTACCCGTAAGCTTGTTCTCGTGTAGTCCGTTGTTGTTTGCGTTCGGGAGCCCTTTTGAGCGCAAACGATGTCATATGGAAAAATGGTTAACATGAAATTTGTGCGTCTCAACGAGATCTACAACTTTCATGCTGGCCTCTTTTCGATTTGAAGGCATTCTAAACCCCTATTTTTATCTTTCGCGCACCCACTCATAAAAAAAGACCGTTTTTAGGCAAAGATTTTTATAAACACACACACACAGATATATATATATATATATACGAGTGACAGGCACGGGCCTCCGGCCCTCGTGCCCCGCGCGGCAGTACCCAGTCGCGATGGAGGGCTACTCCCGGCCCGGCGTCCTGGATAAGATGATTGAATTTAAACTTAAAAAATAAATTTCGATTATTATATATAAATAAATAATTAAATGAATTTTTTTAAAAATAAATATTGCAAGTGATAAATATAGATTTCAGATACTATAAAGATTAGAAGCTATTGTGGTGTACTGGATAAAGAGATTGAACTTTATTTTGGAGTTGGCGGTTCGAGGCTCACCCACCACAGCTTTTTAAATTTAATTTCTAATTTTTAATATCTTCTAAAAGATAGTCCCACATCGTGGGTTGGAGAGTTGTATTCGAGTATATATTATAAGATCTGATTGCTTAAAATATATGAATCATAACACGCTGCACCCAAGGTTACATAGAAGTAAAATAAATGAGTCAGTACTTGTGGTAAGCTTTTTTCATATTATATGGGCAAAATAG
>CM077150.1:210523127-210610332 GCA_039583875.1 Platanthera guangdongensis
TTCACCTCCTCATAAGGAAGGTCCTTAGAACCCCGTTAGATCCTCCCGATCTAGACGTCCTTATCCCCAGGATGATTTCCCACGGAATCCTTCCCAGGATTCCGACGACCCTTACCGGTCGATTTTCCTCTCCTCAAGATTTAGAAAAGACAAAAATATTACAAAAGTAAGAGATATTAATATTCAAAAGATAAAGTTCTACCTCTTGAAGACTAATCTGTAGAGCGATCCATGAATGGTGCTTAAGATATCCATTTGTTGGCAACGGGTCGGCTCTTCATATTTGTTGTAGATCTTGGATCTTCGGAGTCTTTCGATCACGAGTGGGAGGGAGACGAATATCGTCTTCTTTGACGGAGACTTGTGGAACAGAGAGCAAAAAGGCGACCGAACCCTAGAATTCACGAACTCCTGTCCTTTCTTTTTCTCCAGATGTGAGGCATAGAAAACAAGACGGACTTTTGTACATCTTCATGAAAATAGGCTACCGCCGACGGTAAGAATAGCGCTCGACGGTAAGTTTGCGCGCTTGTTGTGTCAGCTATCATCCAAATATGGAATGTTATTTAAAATGAATATTTGCCGCTTTAAGCATTGCTAGTGCCCGGCGGTTACTGCTACCACCGCGCTGTAATGTTGGACGCAACGATTCGAGAAAAGCACGTCGATATCTGCCGATCGGCAAGCACGGCATGGTAGGGCTAGCGCCGATTTCTTCCAGAGCGCTAAGTCCAAATAATTTATTTTGGTAGCGCCTGCGGTAGTACTAGCGTTAGGTGGTATGCCAGCGCCTCGATGAATCTGGCTCGACGTTCGTCAAAGGTCTAACGCGACGCGGTAAGACTAACGCCTATTTCTTGCCGAGCACTAAGTCCAAATACTTCATTGTGGTAGTAGCTACGGTAGAACTAGCGCCAGGCGGTAGGCTAGCGCCTCAACGAATCTGGCTCAATGTTCGTCGAAGGTCTAGCACTGCGCGGTAACTGGTAGTTCCTGGAGGTAGCAGCTAATCAACACCACTGTCTCAACGCACTCAACGCTTTTCTTCTCAACGCTCTCGATGCGGTGTTGAGTGAGCTAGCGCGGGGCGGTAGTACTAGCGCTTTCTGATAACTTCTGAGCTCCATATCCATTTAATTCCAGCTACCGCTCAGCGGTAATGTTGGAAATTGTGCCCTACAATGTTTCTCGGGATTTGAAGTTGCATCACCATTCATGCTAAGGTGCATATTGTATTTGATGTGTGCTTTAGTACATGCCTGCAGGTAGTCTATGATTGGAAAAGTAAAGAAAAATAAGTTGGGTAGTAAACTCAAATTTCGTCGAACTCAGCTCAGAGTTCGTCGAAATCAACTTATTGATCGTCGAGCTCAACTCAGCATAAGCATAAGAAATCAGGATACAAAATTCATCGAACTTAGCTCGAAGTTCGTCGAGCTCAGGTTACAGTTCGTCGAGCTCAGCCCAATGCTTGTCAAGCTGAAGAAAGAGAAAAATTGACTAAGATAAAAAGTGTTGAGTCCGCTGAGAAGATGGCGTTGAGACCGCTAAGACAGCTGAGACAGCTGGGAAGATAACGTTAAGACAACTGAAGACAACTGAGAAGATGACGTTGAGACAGCTGACATAGCTAGGAAGATGGCGTTCAGACAGCTGAGTCAGCTGAGAAGATGGGGTTAAGATAGCTGAGATAGCAGAGACAAAGTGAGCTGGAAACTTTCTATGTCCAGAAGTGTTTAGTGAAGCAAGTTCACTCAACGCTTCTAAATAAAGCAGGAAGCTCTGAGATAGTCAAGAGGTAAATAGCTGAGAACAACATTAGCTGGATTTTTTCTAAGTCCAGAAGCATTTAGTGAAGCAGGTTCACTCAATGCTTCTAATGAAGAGGAAAGTGCTGAAACCAAGAATTGTCTCAGTTGATAAATGAAAAACCGCTGAGACTGCTGAGACAGTTAAAGTACAAAAACCGCTGAGATAACAGATAAGAGGAAAGCACTGAGACAAAGACTTGTCTCAGCTAAAAATGGAAAACCACTGAGACCGCTGAGACTACTGAGACAAAGCTAGGAAATTTTCTAAGTCCAGAAGCGCTAAGAGCCAAGGATGATGGCGTTGAGTGTCTCAATATCACTCAACGCTTGATAGGATTCAGGAAAATTTTCCAAGTCCAGATGTTGATGACCACTGCTGAGGTCATCAAAGTCAAAACTGCAGGAAGTCATTGCGGGAAAGCTGCTACAGCACCGAAAGATGTTTTGTCCCTTTCTGATGGAGTTGGCGCTCACCAATCCTTGGTTGGCACACATACTATGATGTTGTTGATTCAAATCAATGCATATAAAATGGGAAACAACAAAGGATTGGGGTTAACAAATCCTAGAAATAGAAAGAGAAACTGATAGAGGAGGCTGGACATTATCTTCGGATCAAGCTTGAAAGCTGAAGTCCAGCCAAGATAGCCTGAAGGCAAAAAAGGATAGCTGAAGCTCTTCAAGCTCAGCAAGGGTGTTCTCTACAGAACAGTTTAGCTGATTCATCTCTCAGCAAGGTGGAAGCTGCTCACCAGTGCATCAGTAATAAGTGATAGTTGTAGAAGAAGGCTAATTCCTTCTACAACTGGTGAGCTGTACTGAAATCGGTTCAGTCCAGCAAAGTAGACTCAGAGTTTTTTCTCTGAGTCATTATTTTTATTTTCCTCAACGCTGTATTTAATTCTTGTAGGATTCAGGTTTCCTGAATCTGAGTGTAGGGTACTTTGTTCTTGAGCTATAGGTGACAAATTTATCACTAAGGTAGGTTCCTAGAGGGGCACTGAGGTAGGATCCAAGTGAGGATCTGAGCTGTAGGGCTTAAGTGCCTGAGGTAGGAGAGTGCAGCTCTCTGGGTGTAGGGAATTTTGTGCTGAGGTAGGTGCCAAGCTTGTCACTGAGCTGTAGGTGCCTAGTGGGGAACTGAGGTAGGTTCCTGGAGGGGTACTGAGCTGTAGGAGTGCTGCAGCACTCTGAGAGTATGGCCTTGTACCTGAAATTGTAGGGCTGAAAAGCCTGAGATGTAGGCCTTAGAGATAAGGCTGAGGTAGGTGCCTTGCGGGTCACTGAGTGTGGGAGAATTGCAGAGCTCTGAGGTAGGATCCTTTGGGATCTCAAGTAGGGATATCCTCCCAGCTTGAGTGTAGGGCTTAACTGTAATGCCTCCATCTATTACATGACATAAAGTAGAAGATCCGGCCGGGGCACCACACCATATATCACAAACAAGTGGCGGAGTTCACAGGTTAATATCAAAAACTATTCGCATCCTAATCTATAACATGCTAACGGAAGTTTTTAAGTTATTTTAACTCAAATCATTTGAATGTCCACAATATATAAACCAGCATTTATATATATCACCACAAACGAATTTCCTCCAAATACATAACACGTCTGGCCCTAATGCCTTATAGTTAAGCTTTACAAGTGGGGATTACAAAAATCGGCATGCAGGTCGGCCATACATGAAAACAGTAAGGGCCAGTAGCAGCAGCAACAAGGGTTTCAGCCCACTATTTTCCACTCGGATCTCCGGCACCTGCATGGGGACAATCCACCATAAAAGTGGTAAACAAGGCAACGGTCAGCACTCAAATGACCAATTTATAACGACCCTACCCCTTACTCATGACAGTGGTATTCCTTCCCTGCAGGCATAGCATTTCATAAGCCAATATATCACAAGATGTGCACACACGCACCATCAACATATCACAAACATTGACCACGCGGCACGACATTTCGTGCACTTAGTGCACATTCTCGGTGTACGGGAAAACCAAGGTCCCACCACCATTCCCAACAGCATAGATGAGCATTTCGGTCCACGTCCTACAGCCGGAGACTTTAGTCTTAATGGCGCGCAGGCCTAAGACTCTCATTATATGAACCTGACGAACGCTAATATCCCAAACACTCATGTCAGACAACCATAATGCGGATACAGTTCATCCCTTTCACGTTGCTCAAATCGTCAATTCAATGACTATACTGACGTGGGTCGGCATCCCCTTGTCCGTTCAGTACGAAGCCTTTTTAAGAGCTCACAAGAGTCACACTGTCCCCTAAGGACTGGCTTCAAAATCACAGGTTAGCTAGGAACCATCTCCAGCGACACTCACTATCGCCCGACATTAGCGACAGAAATCTCTTTTCGTCCCCAGCCCTAACCTTATCTGGACCAACCATCTAGAAATCCCTGCAGCCACGTGCAGTGCTAGAAACACTGGTCTTTCATAACATACATCACATGCACTTTGCGGGTATTTTCCTGGAATTCCACTCCAGTACTTCATGCTACTACCCTTCACTAGCACAACCCACCGACTCCATAAAATACTTGCTTATACGCGGAGTCTTCTCCGGTGTGCAAAATAAAACATCACCAATCCAGACCAACCTATACAGATGGACTTAACATAGTATGCATATTTCGTACTACACATTTCCGGATTTATATGCAAGACTCACTGGGGATTTCATGAATCAACCCAAAGGAACTCCCTCGACTTTCCACCTTTTGGTGTGGGATTCTATGCATATACCAAAAGAAAGACTTCACTTGTCCAAGAAGAAAGATCGTTACCCTTGAAGATCTCTTTGGAGCCGTGGGAAAGCGTTTCTACTCGGACGGAAATGATCGTTACACTTTCCTCTTCGCAAATCTCGCCTTGGCTCCAGATTCCAGCCCCAAATCCTCCTTCAGCAGCACAACCAGAGCACTCAAACCCTAATAGTCGAGAGGGCCTGCTCCAGAACCCGGGAAGAAAGAGAATAAATAAATGGAATAATGATTTCTATTCTCTACAAATAAGGCATCAGTTATCTTCCAACCACCCGATTTCTTCTCCTCAAAACACATCAATGGCTCGGGATTGACACTAAAAAGTCAACCACCACTCAGTCATATCCATATTTTCGACAATTCAGCGGGCTCTGCTCGACGGTTTCGGCGGGCTCCGCTTGACGGTTTCGGCGGGCTCCGCTCGAAGGGTTTCGGCGGGCTCCGCTCGAAGGTTTCGGCGGGCTCCGCTCGACGCATTCGGCGGGCTCCGCTCGACGCATTCGGCGGGCTCCGCTCGATGCTTTCGGCGGCCTCCGCTCGACGCTTTCGGCGGCCTCCGCTCGACGCTTTCGGCGGCCTCCGCTCGACGCTTTCGGCGGCCTCCGCTCGACGCTTTCGGCGGCCTCCGCTCGACGCTTTCGGCGGCCTCCGCTCGACGATTTCGGCGGCCTCCGCTCGACTCTTTCGGCGGCCTCCGCTCGACTCTTTCGGCGGCCTCCGCTCGACGCTTTCGGCGGCCTCCGCTCGACGCTTTCGGCGGCCTCCGCTCGAGGCTTTCGGCGACCTCCGCTCGAGGCTTTCGGCGGCCTCCGCTCGAGGCTTTCGGCGGCCTCCGCTCGAGGCTTTCGGCGGCCTCCGCTCGAGGCTTTCGGCGGCCTCCGCACGACTCTTTCGGGGGCCTCCGCACGACGCTTTCGGCAGCCTCCGCTCGACGCTTTCGGTGGCCTCCGCTCGACGCTTTCGGCGGCCTCCGCTCGACGCTTTCGGCGGCCTCCGCTCGACGCTTTCGGCGGCCTCCGCTCGACGCTTTCGGCGGCCTCCGCTCGACGCTTTCGGCGGCCTCGCTCGACACTTTCGGCAGCCCAACCATGCCAACTCTTTATCTGTTTCATTTTGGGGTTTTACAACCCTCCTCTAATAACAAAAAAATTTCGTCCCGAAATTTGAATACAACATCAGAACACAAAAACCAATAAGTTATAACATAACTTTGATTCAACAAAATTTGTTACAACATTTTATGTTCCGTCCAAAATAAAACAAAACCTTTTATTCCAGTTTAGACAAACAATTCGGGAAATTCTACCCGCATGGTCTGCTCCCGCTCCCATGTTATCTCCTCACGACCATAATTGTCCAATCGGACTTTGACCATCCCGATTGTCTTGTTCCGTAGCTGCTTATTCGCTTTATCTTCGATCCGAATGGGCCTAACCTTCGTCATTATCCCAGATTCGACTGGTATGCGATCATTCGCAATTACTTGAGCTGAATCTTTCACGGCTTTTCGAAGCACAAAGATGTGAAACACATCATACAATCCACTCAATTCTGCCGAAAGACATAGTTGATAGGCATCTTCACCAACTCGTTCCACCACTTCATACGAACCAACATATTTTGGACTAAGCTTTTTCAAGCGTCGAATCCTGGATACGCTTTTGAATGGTTTAATCTTTAAATAGACCCACTCGCCAAATGTAAATTCCACATTCCGGTGCTTGGCATTGTAGTATTTGGCTTGTCTATCTTAGGCTATCAATAGCCTCTCCCGAATAGATCGTATTGCCGAATTAGCTTCTTCTACTTCTTTAGGCTTATATAACTTAGATTCGCTTGTTTTCTCCCAAGCTAACGGTGTACGACACTTCCTGCTATACAAAGCTTCAAACGGTGCCATATTTATACTAGCTTGATAGCTATTGTTTTGTAGGCGAACTCTACCATATAAAGATGATCTTCCGATATCTTTCCAAAATCCAACTCGCACATTCGGAGCATGTCCTTCATCGTTCTGTTGGTGCTTTCAGTTTGGCCATCCGTTTGTGGATGAAAGGTCGTACTGAATGTTAACTTTGTCACCAACAACTGATGGATCAACCTCCAATCATTTGAAGTGAAGCGCCCATCTCGATCACTTACGATGCTACGGGGAACACCATGTAATCGTATTATTTGTTCCACATACAGCCTTGCCAAAACTTCCACTAAAAGGTCCCCTTATTTGGAATGAAGTGAGACACTTTAGTGAACCGGTCTACGATCACCCAAACGGAATTGTTACCGCATTGCGATCTCGGCAAACCGTGCACGAAATCCATCGAAATATCATCAAACTTCCATTCCGGAATAGGTAGCGACTTCAGGAAACAGCCAGGCTTCTGGCATTCAGCTTTCACAAAGGCACATGTATGATATTTAGCCACGTAATGTGCAATGTCCTTCTTCAAATCTGGCCACCAGAACAGCTTTTTCATGTCTTTGTACATCCTTGTGTTCCCTGGGTGAATTGAGCATTTCATAAAGTGAGCCTCATACATCAATTCTTCTCTTAGCTTACCCATACTTGGGACGCACAAACGATCATCTTTCCGCAAGAGGCCATCATCCCAGGAGAATTAGCCATTTGATCCATCCACTGCATAGCGTTGCAAACTTGCATCAAGTTCCGTTGCCCGACAAACCCTATCCACAAGGTCATACTGTATCTCCGTCCAGTTCAAGTATGCATTTGCTGTGGAATTCTTGTCAACACAAGAAATCTCTAACGCTTCCAACTCCTGGATCAGATGCTCATCATGCATCTGCAACCAATTTGCCCTTGCTGGGGTCCTACGACTCAAGGCATCTACGACAACATTTCCCTTCCTAGGAGTATAAAGAATATCATAGGTATAGTCCCCGAGGAACTCCATCCACCTTCGTTGTCCCATATTGATATCCTTCTAATCCAAAAGGTACTTTAGGCTCTTGTGGTCCGTGAATATATCCAGCTTCACACCATATAGATAGTGACGCCACAATTTAAATGCAAAAATCACCGCCGCCAACTCCAAGTCATGGACGGGATAGTTTCGTTCATGCACTTTCTACTGGTGTGAGACATAAGAGATCACCTTTCCAAACTGAGGAAGAACGCAGGCTAAGCCGCTCCATGAGGCATCACTATAGATCTCATAGCCGTCTTTACCACATGACGACGTCAAAACGGGCGTCGTGGTCAAACGACTCGCTTGCTAACGAAATCTTTTAAGTTTTTTGAACAAGTCTGGTCTTAAGCCTTACAGTTAAGCTTTACATGTGTGGATTACAAGCATCGGCACGCAGGCCGGCCATACATGAAAACAGTAAAATTCTTCATTCGACCTTCGAGAGCCAGCAGCAACAACATGGGTTCCAGCCCACTATTTTCCACTCGGCTCTCCGACACCTGCATGGGGACAATCCACCGCAACGATGGTAAACAAGGGAACGGTCAGCACTCAGCTGACCAATTTATAACGACCCTACCCCTTACACAGGGCAGTGGTATTCCTTCCCTGCAGACATAGAATTTCACAAGCAGATATATCACAAGATGTGCACTCACTCACAATCAACATATCACAAACGTCTACCACACGGCCCGATGTTCCGTGCACTCGTGGCACATTCTCGGTGTACCGGAAAACCAGGTCCCACCACCGTTCCCAATGGCAAACTTGAGTGTACAACCGTGGGCTCGCGAGAGGCGGTCCAGCGGGCGAGAAGGGGAGACTAGCGAGATGATAGGATGCCCACCGGCAGGAGGGGAGAGGGGGGATCCTCTGAAGTGGGCGAGACCTCCTAGTGGGCGAGATCATTCTAGGAGGCGAGAGAGCCCACAGGCCGAAAGGGCGGGGAGACAGACAGGGCGGTCGTCTCGCTCGGCAGTGCCTTCCCCACTCGACGCATGAGAGAAAAGATGCATTTACCCTTTTACCCCCAAAGGGGGATTTTACCTTGGTGCCCCAGGTAATTTTACACTTCTACCCCCGGAGGTCTGCGTATAGCCCTCTAGAACAGTGGAGTTTGGCTATTGGCAGACCCAGCCCAGGGGTTTTGGTCTTTTCAGGTTGATTTAGAAGTGTTATTTGCAAATCAGATTCGGAGGCCTATAAATAGACCGATAGGGTGCCTGAGAATGTTGTTGAACCTTTCCACTGTTTTGCTCACAGGCACCTAGCTCAGCATTGACTAGGGAGGGGAAGATCTTTAGTTCTTCTGGGAAAGAGGTGAGACCTCCGAGCTGAGACCCCTCGGTCTGTTTTCAGGTCTCCGACTCTCGTCAGGAGGATAGCACAGGGAGAGTACCTGTGGGCTGCATCATGTTTCGAACTTTAGGAGGAACTAGAAAGCTGGTTCCAACATTTTGGGTGCGGTGAGCATGGACCGCAGCCCTCAGAAAAGAACCTTGAGCAACTATATGGCGGGAGATCACGGAGAAGGAGAAGGAGGGGGGTCGGATAACCCGGGAGGATTTGTCAGAAGAGAATAGTTTATGGCTTCAATCAAGGGAATCATGGACTTGCTGCAAGGGATCTCGCAGCAGGGAGATTGTTTAACCCCACTGCCCTAAGTGCCTGCTCTCACGCCGTAAGAAGAGCTCGTCTCGGCGCGATTGGGAGAAGATGCCTCAGGGAGGAGACCTGGGAAGGAGGTGATGGCGGAAGGAAGCGGGAGGGACATGACAGGATGGGAGCTGTTCCCAAGCCCGGCAGGTACCATCTCGCCAGGAGAGGTCGTCACGCGAGTAGGGGCGGTAAGACCGGTGGCGAGAGTGTCGCCTTTTTGTGAGCTGATCCTGTCAGCCCCCGTCCCGGAAGGGTTCCGGGAACCCGAGATGAACTACTATGTGGGGGAAAGATGGTCCCCTTCATCACTTGCAATGGTTCGAGGACGCAGTTTCGATCAGGCCCATGACAGACACGTTTAAATGCCGTCTTTTCTCCATCACTCTAAAGGACAAAGCTAGAGACTGGTTTCATCAGCTCCCGACAGGCTCGATATTCTTCTTCGAGGACCTAAGCAGGAGCTTCCAGTTGCGGTTCACCACTTCTAAGAAGAGAAAGAGGAACCCAGAGTAAATCTTTTTGGTTAAGCAGAAGGCAGATGAGTCACTGGCTCAGTACGTGGACAAGTTCCAAGAGGAGATCTTGGATATACAGGAGGTCCCAGGGTTTGCCCTCCAGATGGCCTTTACTATTGGACTACGGGAAGGTTTATTCAAAATGAGCCTCACCAGGAAGGTGACACTGTCTTTTGAGGGCTTGATGGAGAAGGCAACAAAGGAAATAACGATGGAGGCGGCAAACCCCGCTTTCGCAAAAACATTGGCAAGGCTTACTGAGGTGGAGTCAAGGGAGTCAGGTGGGAGACATCAGGAGGCAAGGAGGAAAGAAGTGCCAAGGGTGCCGGCATATCAAGAGCTGAGATGGAGGCAACAGGGAGGCCCTGCCCCAGGACAAGGTAGAAGATTTCACTACGGGGGGAGGAACCAATAAGGAGGACCGGGAAGATTTCACCAGCAAGGGTGGGGGTATGGTCATAGACCACCCCTGCTCCCTCCGCAGCAGTCTATGGCTATCGACCGAGGCAGAGGAAGAGGCCGGGAGATAGTAAGAGAAGCAGGAGCTGGGAGAAGAAGAAACCCTCAGGAAGGAAGGCAAGGGGGGAGGTGGCGTTGCCATATTGTGACTTCCACGAGGAGGTAGGTCACGCAACAGCTACCTGCCCAGATTTCTTGGAAATGAGGAGAGCTAGAGGAGCAGGAGAGCAACAAAGACCGGTGCGGATAGAGGAAGTGACATGTACAGGATAAGAGGATCGGTGTGTGGATCGAATGGATGAGGGAGATCGCAGAGAAATTGGAGTAATCCATGGGGGGGGGGGGGGGGGTAGGGGTAGAGGCGGCCCGAAAGGCAAGCCTTCACACTATGTACCGCCGAAGCATAGCCTCGACGTCACAATCCCCTCCCCTAGATGAAAAGATCACCTTTTCAAAGAAGGACATGCCGGATCATGAAGACCCCTTCTATGACGCGCTGGTGATACGAACCGCAATTGAGAATTTTACGGTGTCACAGATCCTAGTAGACAATGGGAGTTCGGTGAACGTGATTTTCAAAAAAGCATTCAATGCGATGAGGGTGGAGGCCCGGAGGGTGCTGGCGGCTGATGGACCGTTGTTTGGGTTCTCAGGAGAGAGGAAAGAAGTCGAGGGGGAGTGGGACTCCAAGTAACCCTGGGAGGGCTATCCCGAAACTGCCGCTTCGTCATAGTGGATGCCCCCAGTAGTTACAACGCCATTTTTTGGCGCCCCTTGATCAGCGCTTTCAGATGCGTTCCCTCATCGTTTAACCAGTGCTTGAAACTGAACTCGGGAGGTACCCAAATAAGGGTGCGTGGGGATCCGAAGGCTGCTAGGGAATGCTACCTAACGGCAGTAAACACCGTCTCCTGGCAGAGAGATGCTGAAGAAATGGGGAAGAGGATGGAGTAATTGCAATAGGAACTGGTGGGTGAAGTAAAAGAAAGAGGAGAGGAAGGCGCTGGAGGAGAAGGAGATGTAGTGGTGGTTGGAGGCATTGCGGGGGAGCCAGAAATGGCGGGAGAGGAGTACGGAGAGATGGGGATGGTAGAAGAAAGAGAAGAGGAAGGTGCTAGAGGAGAAGGAGATGTAGTGGTGGTTGGAGGCATTGCGGTGGAGCCAGAAATGGCGGAAGAGGAGTACGGAGAGACGGGGATGGTAGAAGAAAGAGGAGAGGAAGGTGCTGGAGGAGATGGAGATGTAGTGGTGGTTGGAGGCATTGCGGGGGAGCCAGAAATGGCGGGAGAGGAGTACAGAGAGACAGGAATGGTAGAAGAAGGAGAGGAGGAAGGTGCTGGAGGAGAAGGGGAAGTAGTGATGGTTGGGGACATTGCGGAGAAGCTAGAAATGGCTGGAAAAGAGGGAGGAGAGATGGAGGCGGCAGAGGAAAGGGAGCCAAAAGAAGATGAAGGGAGGAAAGATAAGAGGAAGATGGAGGAAGAGGGAGGGTCGCCCAGGAAGGGGGCCCGACCGGAAAAAAGAAGGGCCTCACGGCAGGAAGAAGAGGACGCAAGCAAGTGGGAGATGGAAAAGCTTGGGGAAGAAATGGTGATGGCCATCGCGGAAAACGAAGCCAGAGAGCAGGACACGCTAGAAGAGCAGGAAGGAGAGGAAGAGCCATCAGGGCTAAAAGCGGCCGCGGAGGTACTCAAGGTAGAAATCCGTACCAAGGAAGGCAGAGAGGAGAAGGTAAAGATCAGCGGCGAGCTCAGCCTGGAAGACCGAGAGAAGATCAAGGCCTGCATGCAGAAAAATATTGACATCTTCACGTGGAGCGCCGCAGACATGCCCGGGGTCAATGCAAATGTCGCTTGTCACCGCCTTAATATCGACCCCAACACTCGCCCCATACAGCAGAAGAAGAGGGCTATCGCCTCCAAGATGGCCGGACCTATTAGAGAGGAAGTAGAGAAATTACTTAAGGCGGGGTTTGTATCCGCCTGTAAGTATCCGGGGTGGGTGAGTAATGTTGTAATGGTTAAAAAGGGGGAGGGTAGGTGGGGAATGTGTGTGGATTTTTCTCTTTTATATAAAGCATGCCCCAAGGATTGTTACCCGCTGCCTCGAATCGACGCGCTGGTTGACTCAGTCGTTGGTTTTCCTTTTTTGAGTTTCTTGGATGCATTTTCCGGATATCACCAAATACACATGCATCCTCCGGACGTTAAGGATGTCACCTTCGTCACGGAGGATGGATGCTTCTGTTTTAATATGATGCCTTTCGGTTTGAAAAATGCGGGAGCAACCTACCAAAGAATGATGGATCGGATCTTCCGAAAATAGAGAGGGAGGAACGTCGAGGTGTACGTAGATGACTTGATGATCAAAAGTAAGGACCTCGAAGCTCATATCCTAGACCTTGGGGAGACCTTTGAGACCCTAAGGAAGTATAAAATGAGTCTCAACCCCCTGAAATGTATTTTTGGAGCCAATATAGGAAAGTTCCTCGGACATCTTCTCGCCGCATCGGGAGTTGAACCCAACCCCGAAAAAGTTAAAGCAATCCTGGAGTTGGAGTCCCCTATAAATGCTAAGGAAGTTCAGCGTCTCACTGGCAAGTTGGCTGGGCTAAGCAGATTTCTCTCCCGAGCCGGAGAGAGATGCTTGCCTTTCTTTCGGACACTGCAAGGAGGCAAGAGGTTCGAGTGGACCCCAGAATGTGAGAAGGCTTTCCAGGCTATAAAGCAACAGCTCACCAAGACGCCTTTACTCCAGGGGCCAAGGGAAGGAGAGGTCTTGTTCCTATACTTGGGGGTAGGGAATGGGGCAGTGAGCTCAGTTCTTGTGCGAGAAGAAGGAAAGAAGCAATTTCCGATCTACTACATGAGCAGGGTCCTAAAGAAAGCGGAGCTCAGGTACCACATTCTTGAAAAGTTAGCGTTTTCCCTCATTATCTTGGCCCGAAAGCTCAGACCGTATTTTCAGGCTCATTCTATTCAGGTGGTAACAGATCACCCCCTCCGTCGGATCTTGGAAGGGGTAGAACATTCTGGGAGGCTGTCCAAGTGGTAAATAGAGCTCAGTGAATTCGACCTCTCTTTCGTTCCTCGGCTCGCCATTAAGGCACATGCAGTGGCCGATTTCCTGGTGGACTACGTAGAGGAGGTCCAGGAGGCGGAAGTGTCCCCTCGAGCAACCTGGAAGATGTCAGTAGATGGTGCGTCGGGAAGAAATTCCTTCGGAGGGGGAATGGTCTTGATAAGTCCGGAAGGGACCAGGATTGAATAGGCCTTGAAGATTCATTTCACGATCACCAACAATCAAGCGGAATATGAGGCGATGATCGTGGGACTCAGGTTAGCCCGAGAATTGGGCATACAAGACATCGAGGCCTCGACCGACTCCACGGTGGTGGCAGGTCAGATCAAAGGGGAGTTCGAGACAAGGGAGCCCACCCTCCAGTTATATCTGGGAAAGGTCAAGGGCATCATCAGACAGTTCCGAAGCTTTTCAATTCAGGACGTCCAGAGGGGGAGAGCACTCAAGCTGACCAACTCGCCAAGTATGTCCCTCGAGCTGGGGGAACAATGATGGAGCTCTTCAGGCCGTCTATAGAAGAAGGGGGGCTCATGGAGATATGCCAGCAGAGGTCTTGGATGGACCCCTTCATCACCTTTTTGGCGTCAGGGCAGTTACCCATGAAAGAACTCGACAAGAAGCATACCAGATACAAATCGGCGTACTATCTGTTGAAAGATGGGATTTTATGTCGCAAGACGCTGTCGGGTTTGCTGGCCAGATGTGTGTCAGAGGAAGAGGTCCCAAAGGTTCTGCAAGAGATTCACTCAGGAGAATATGTGAGTCACTCGGGGAGCCGGACATTAGAAGGGAGGGTGCTGAGACAGGGGTACTTCTGGCCTACCCTCAGGAAAGATACGGAGTAATTCGCGAAAAGGTGTCAAAAATGCCAGGAGTTCGCCCCCTCCAGCTCCTTCTGGCCCAGAGGTTATGGACAACCACAGCTCCCTGGACTTTCGCTATTTGGGGACTAGATCTGGTGGGTCCTTTTCCACAAGCAAGTGGCCAGAGGAAATTCCTGCTAGTCATGGTGGACTACTTTTCGAAATGGCTGGAGGTGAGGGCATTGGCAAAGGTAACATCGCCGTTAATTTCTGCATCTGTTTGGGAATAGATCTCTGCTTTGCCTTTGTTCATCATCCACAGAGTAATAGGCAGGTGGAAGCAGCTAATAAGGTCATTGTCAATCTATTGAAGAAGAAAGTGGAGAATTTGAGGGGTAACTAGGTGGAGCAGCTACCTTCAGTCCTATGGGCCTTGAGGACCACACCAAACACCGCCACGGGGGAAACCCCATTTAAGCTCTCTCATGTCTCAGAGGCTGTCATACCTATCGAGTTTGAGGTCGCATCACCAAGAGTAGTTGTCGCAAGGGAAGGAGCCGAAGGATGGAGAGCGGAGAACGAGGAAGAACTGAGACTCTCTATGGAGCTCGTGGAGGAACTCAGGGATTTGGCGATGGTCCGGCAGGAGGAGGTCAAGCGCCGGATGGCAAGGTACTTCGACAAGCATATAAGGGTCAGACAGTTCGAGAAGGGAGATTTGGTCCTAAAAAAGGTAGATGCAGCAGGTAGAGGGGCCTCCGTAGGGAAGCTCAATCCCAATTGGGAGGGTCATTTTGCAGTAAAAGAGGTCTTAAAGTCAGGATGGTACCACCTCCATGATGTGGACGGGGTATCCATCGAGCGAGAAAGAAGTGGTTATGATTTAAAGAGATTTTACCCGTAGCACTTTCTGTTCATTGCACTTTTTATTGTTATACAATACTTGCAATTTTGATATGATGGGAGTGTGGGTGACCTTTCTATGGCACCAAGGGTAAGATGAAAGAGATGAGACCCCGAGCAGACCCGCTGACCAGGCTCTCATTTAGCTGACAGTGTTGTAGGCTGACTAGGTGGTTGGAGATGGTTTGGAGAGGAGACCCCGAGCAAACCCGCTGACCAGACTCTCATCTAGCTGGCAGGGTAGTAGGTTAACTCGGTGTTTGGAGATGGTTTGGAGATGAGACCCCGAGCAGACCCGCTAACCAGGTTCTCTTCTAGCTGACAGGGCTGTAGGCTCACTCGGTGGTTGGAGATGGTTTGGAGAGGAGACCCTGAGCAGACTCGCTGAACAGGCTCTCATCTAGCTGGCAGGGCCGTAGGCTCACTCGGTGGTTGGAGATGGTTTGGAGAGGAGACCCCGAGCAGACCCGCTGACTAGGCTCTCATCTAGCTGGCAGGGCTGTAGGCTCACTCGGTGGTTGGAGATGGTTTGGAGAGGAGACCCCGAGCAGACCCGCTGACCAGGCTCACATCTAGCTGGCAGGGCTGTAGGCTCACTCGGTGGTTGGAGATGGTTTGGAGAAGAGACCCGAGCAGACCCGCTGACCAGGCTCTCATCTAGCTAGCACGGCTGTAGGCTCACTCGATGGTTAGAGGTTTTGGAGAGGAGACCCCGAGCAGACCCGCTGACCAGGCTCTCATCTAGCTGACATGGCTATAGGCTCACTCGGTGGTTGGAGATGGTTTGGAGAGGAGACCCCGAGCAGACCCGCTGATCAGGCTCTCATTTAGCTAGCAGGGCTGTAGGCTCACTCAGTGGTTGGAGATGGTTTGGAGAGGAGACCCCGAGAAGACCCGCTAACCAGGCTCTCATCTAGCAGGCTGGGCTATAAGCTCACTCGGTGGTTGGAAATGGTTTGGAGAGGAGGCCCCGAGCAGACCCGCTGACTCGGCTCTCATCTAGCTGGCAGGGCTGTAGGCTCACTCGATGGTTGGAGATGGTTTGGAGAAGAGTCCTCGAGCAGACCCGCTGACCAGGCTCTCATCTAGCTGGCAGGGCTGTAGGCTCACTCGGTGGTTGGAGATGGTTTGGAGAGGAGACCCCGAGCAGACCCGCTAACCAGGCTCTCATCTAGCTTTCAGGGCTGTAGGCTCACTCGATGGTTGGAAATGGTTTGGAGAGGAGACCCCGAGCAGACCCACTGACCAGGCTCTCATCTAGCTGGCAGTGTTGTAGGCTCACTCGGTGGTTGGAAATGGATTGGAGAGGAGACCCTGAGCAGACTCACTGACCAGGCTCTCATCTAGCTGGCAGGGCTGTAGGCTCACTCGGTGGTTCGAGATGGTTTGGATAAGAGACCCCGAGCAGACCCGCTGACTAGGCACTCATCTAGCTGGCAGGGCTGTAGGTTCACTCGGTGGTTGGAGATGGTTTGGAGAGGAGACCCCGAGCAGACCCGTTGACCAGGCTCTCATCTAGATGGCAGGGTTGTAAGCTCACTCGGTGGTTAGAGGTTTTGCAGAGGAGACCCCAAGCAGACCCGCTGACCAGGCTCTCATCTAGCTGGCAGGGCTGTAGGCTCACTCAGTGGTTGGAGATGTTTTGGAGAGGAGACCCCGAGCAGACCCGCTGACCAGGCTCTCATTTAGCTGGCAGGGTTGTAGGCTCACTCGGTGGTTGGAGATGGTTTGGAGAGGAGACCCCGAGCAGACCTGCTGACCAGGCTATCATATAGCTGGCAGGGTTGTAAGCTCACTCGGTGGTTGGAGATAGTTTGGAGAGGAGACCTCGAGCAGACCCACTGACCAGGCTCTCATCTAGCTGGCAGGGTTATAGGCACACTCGGTGGTTGGAGATGGTTTGGAGAGGAGACCCCGAGCAGACCCACTGACCAGGCTCTCATCTAGCTGGCAGGGCTGTAGGCTCACTCAGTGGTCGGAGATGGTTTGGAGAGGAGACCCCGAGCAGACCCACTGACCAGGCTCTCATCTAGCTGGCAGGGCTGTAGGCTCAAGGGCAAGCCTAGTGGTGAGAGTTCATGGGGATAGAGGTCCATATTCATCAGAAGATTGGTGGAAAACCCCTAGAAAAAGGAAGGATCGGGGATCAGGCCAGGGAGGAGGGTCTCTGGCCGACACTCGGCATGGGAGGTCTCGCCCATACCGAGTGGGCCTTCCTTGTTCAAGGCGCAAGCCTGGCATAAAAAGGTGGGGCCTGTCAACCGGGACGGCTGGTCTCCAGAGACTTCAACATAGGTTAATCTTACGACAAGACGAGCACTAAGGGTCAGCTGATCTCGCGGGTAGTATAGGCAAAGAGAGATCCCAGATCTCGCATTTTTTGCTAACTATTAGACAAAACAGCCGAAGATAAAAGCAGAAATTAAGTAACATATAGGGAGTTTAACAAAATTTCCTTAGATCATCATAAAAATAAAGAACACTTTGCTATTTTCAAGGAACTGTCTATTAAGGTTACAAGTGCCGGACGAGATAAAAAAGAAGAAAGGGGGGGAGAAGTCACTGGAGCTGGTGCTTCTTCACTCGCTGCCGGAAGAAGAGCTGTCGTCCGTCTCGCCGCATAAGCGGGCGACCAGGTCGCGAGCAGTGACCATCTCGGCATCATCGCGCACCACCCCTAGCTCCTTCATTATTTTAAGAACAAGCTCCGCTGTCTTGATATTGGAGTCTCGGCAGAGGGCATCCACCTCGTCTACAGAGTAGCGGGAAGGAACGATAAATTGATCTGAGGGGGGTGTCGCGCTGTTCCGAAGGCGGAGATTTTAAACTTTCAATTTCTTGTTCTCTCCCTCCAACTCCTCAATACGCGAGCGCATCCGGTCGCCCGTCTCAGCGTCCTGCAGGAAGAGCTAATGAATAAAGGACCATAATGAGCAGCGAGTAAGACTAGCAAAGCAGCGGTAAAAAAACTCACCACACCACCCTGGCTCTGCGCGAGAAGGTTGTCAGCAACGACCAACCGCTTCTCTAGGTCACTGGATTTCTCCCGTTCCGCGACAATACCGACCTCCGCTTCCTTCCATTTTCTATTATTGAAAACCAGGTGGCGCGAGACCCGGTACACGAGTTCCAGGGAGCAAAATTGAGAGTGGGCGCTCATCAGAATGAGATCTCGCGACGCCTCATTGTCTGCGGGCTCAGAATGAGATCTCGCGACGCCTCATTGTCTGCGGGCTCAGAGCCAAGGCCACCATATAGCCCAAACCCTAGGGAGAAGGCGTGACTGGTGGGGGAGGGGGGTCCTGCTGTTTCCAGGAAGGAAGGAGAGTGGACACCGACACACGGTTAGCGTCCTTGTCCCATAGGAGAACCGGCTCGCCGGCAGCATCATCAGTCATAGGCCCCATGTTGTAATTGGGGTGTGAGGCGGGAGTCGGGCGGCTGGAGGGGCCAGCCTCGTCGGAAGGGAGCTTAGCAGGCTGAACCTTGGTGGTGGCAGCTGGCTCTGACAAAACCGTCTCGCGGGCAGGCGAGACGGGTAGTCGGGGAGGTGAGAGAGACGATAAAGAGATGGGGGACAGGGATCCCGACGGCACCTTCCTTTCCTTGGCAGACTTTTTCTCCTTTTTGAAAGACACGGATTTCTTCACCTTCTTCTTTGGGCTATGCCGAGAAGTGCCCTCGTCCCCGGGCCTCTTCTTTGAGGTGGGGGTCAGCGTGTCCTTCGTGGCCTCCGCCTCCATACTCGCTAAGGCGAGAGCCCGGTTACTCTGGTAAGGGGGATGAACCGGGATGGTTCTCTCTCCTAGACGAGATGACAGTCAGCAGAGAACAAAAATTTACAAGGCTAAAGGGGGGGATGGGAGTATACCTTCGCCGGGGAAGACGGCTGGAAGCGAGTCGAGGTCCCGCCTGAGGTAATTGACCTCGAAATGTTTCCCTGCGAAGAAGTTGCAGAGATCCTTCTCGGCACCCCCAACCTTGGGGGTTTCATAGTAGCATTCAGCAGGAGACATCGGGGCGAGAGGAATGCCTACCAAATCCCCACAAATGAGGACGAAGCGAGTCAGCCAATGATGATTTTTATTCGGTGTCTCGCACACCTTTACCCCTTGGCCTGTGAAGTAAGAGACGCCGTCATCTTTTGCATGATATACGAACAGCTTGCGAAAGGCGGTCAAGCTAAATTCGATGCGCTCTCGCCAAAGGTATCAGGCGAAAGCAATAAGCATGGAGATGGCATTGGGGTTGAATTGGGCGGGGACAACCCTGAAGTACTTAAGAACTAACTTGACCTCTGGCCAAAGGGGAAGCCGCAGCCCCGCCTCGAAGTGCGAGACGGGGAAGGCCAGTTCGTTGGGGTAGAAAGTGTTGATGCATTCACCAACTTTGGGCGGGCGAGATAAGTAACCATCAGCGAGGTACTCGCTGGCGAAGCGAGCATATTCTTCCTCTGGCAGCCTGCCGAGAGGAAAGTCGTGATCCACAAACCGCTTTCTGCAGTGGCTGCGGCCCTCACCTTCTTCCACCTTCTTCTTTCCCATAGCAGGCGGGAAGGCAACAAAGGGGAAGAGAACGACTTAGGAGAGCGGGATGCGTCATGAGTGCAGAAGGGGAGAGGTAGGCAGAAGCTCCAACCGAAAAGACGGCCAAGAATAACAGATGTAGGGGAGTATCTGGATTTGAGGTATTTATAAGGAATGAGGGAGAGAGGAGATTGAGCGGGAAAATCAAGCGGCGGGAAATGAAGGGGCACCCGACGCTTCGTCTCTCTCTCTCTCTCCCCCCCTCTCTCTCTCTCTCTAGAACCCAAGGGGCGGAGGCGCCGCAGCGGTTCTTTCGAGGTAAAAGCCATCATTATAAACCAATTAATTAAAAAAGGAGCTAATCATGGTAATGATGAAAAATAGCATGATATGACAGGCATAGTACCGTAATGATAAAATAGTTCATCCCGCGGAAGGGGGCATCCCGCCCAAAAAAGTTTTATACAACGCATCAATAATTAAACATAATTAAATTGGCAATGATAATATAGGAGGACTAGGAGAAGGCGAGACGGGACCGCGACAGCTTAGTTCCGCACCCATTTCCAGCGACCATCTTGACCTCCCGCGAAGGGAGGGCGGCCGGAAAGATGAAAGGCGCGAGCGGCGACCACGCCGCGGCACGCAAGACGGAGATGTTCATCCGTCTCGTTTAAGATGGCTTGGGGGTCTGTCCCGTCCATTGCACCGCCAACTTCCATCTCGGTAGAAAGGCGGTGACACTTTGTTTCTAGCCAGTCCATGCGTCGGTCGGAGGCCTGCTTCTCTAGCTCCATCTCGTGGATTATATGTGTGTATTTGCGGAACATCCTAGCCGTCCTCCGCTTCAACTCCAGGGTATCCATGGGATCACCCAAGTAGTCCTCAATCTCGCCAGGATGAGGAAGAGGCGAAAGGGGGGAGACACGGGAGCATCTTCAGTGTCGGAATAAAATTAGATGCCTGCACAGGGAGCAAAAAATCATAAACAAGGATGAGCTCGCATGGGTTGGATAAAAGAAGGTGAATGGGAGAAAAAGAGAGAAGGGTAAATTTTTACTTGGAATGCGAGGGTTCCCCACGACCCGCGAGAGGTTTTCTTTCCGCGAGAGGGGTGGGGAGGATGCCTCAGGCGAGTCGGTGCACTGATGAGCTTGGTTAATATTATCAGGAAGATTGGCGGGCATCGGGGAATCAGCAAAGCTTCCATGGAAAAGCGTGGTCAATAAGCGGGACGAAATAAGAGAGAGAAGAATGAGAAATTACCCGTTTCTCTCTAGGAGAGGCGAAAGGATTGTCTGTTGAAGGGGCAGAGGAGGTCGCGCCCGCCGAGAGGGGAGGGCACGCGGTCTTCATCTTTTTCAGGCGAGAGGACGGAGGGGCCGAGGGAGGAATACGCCCTAGGTCTGGGAATAGGGCATCCGTGTTGGTTTTATTTCGCCTTCGCACCATCGCGAGGCGCTCACAAAAACTCTGGTTGTGAGACATTCTGAAGGACGAGGAAATGAAGGAAGATAAAAGGGACCCTAATGAAGGCGGGATCTCATATTTATAGGCCCCATATGGGGGCCCA
Source organism: Platanthera guangdongensis (assembly GCA_039583875.1). Lineage (NCBI taxonomy): Eukaryota > Viridiplantae > Streptophyta > Magnoliopsida > Asparagales > Orchidaceae > Platanthera > Platanthera guangdongensis. The sequence goes on from CM077150.1 coordinate 210,544,176, forward strand.
CCAAATATTCTCATGAGTGAATCTTACCATCGTGAGCCGCAATTGGACTTATCTTTTCGAGGTTAGAGCAACCTCGAAAAGAGCGGGGATTGTGTAAAACCGTGGGCTCGCGAGAGGCGGTCCAGCGGGCGAGAAGGGGAGACTTGCGAGACGATTGGTTGCCCACCTGCAGGAGGCGAGAGGGGGGATCCTCTGAAGTGGGCGAGACCTCCTAGTGGGCGAGATCATTCTAGGAGGCGAGAGAGCCCACACGCCGAAAGGGCGGCGAGACGGACAGGGCGGTCGTCTCGCCCGGTAGTGCCTTCCCCACTCGCCGCATGGGAGAAAAGATGCCTTTACCCTTTTACCCCCAAACGGGGATTTTACCTTGGTGCCCCAGGTAATTTTACACTTTTACCCCCGGAGGTCAGCGTATAGCCCTCCAAAACAACGGAGTTTGGATATTGGCAGACCCAGCCCAGGGGTTTGGTCTTTTCAGGTTGATTCAGAAGTGTTATTTGCAGATCAGATTCGGAGGCCTATAAATAGACCGATAAGGTGCCTGAGAAAGTTGTTGAACCTTTCCACTGTTTTCCTCACAGGCACCTAGCTCAGCATTGGCTAGGGAGGGGAGGATCTTTAGTTCTTCTGGCAAAGAGGTGGGACCTCCGAGCTGAGACCCCTCGGTCTGTTTTCAGGTCTCCGACTCTCGTCAGGAGGATAGCACAGGGAGAGTACCTGTGGGCTGCATCGTGTTTCGAACTTTAGGAGGAACTAGAAAGCTGGTTCCAACATTGAGCATTTCGCTCCACGGCCTACAACCAGAGACTTTAGTCTTAATGGCACGCATGCCTAAGACTCTCATTATGTGAACCTGACGAATGTCAAAGTCCCAGTCACTCATGTCAGATAACCATAACACGGATACAGTTCAGCCCTTGCCCGTTACTCAAATCGTCAGCTCAATGACTAGACAGATGCGGGTCGGAATCCCCTTGTTAATTCGGCACGAAGCCTTTTTAAGAGCTCACATAGCTCACAAGAGGCACACTGTCCCCTACGGACTGACTACACAATCACAGGTTAGCTAGGAGCCATTGCCAGCAACACTCACTATCACCCAGCGTTAGCGACAGAACTCTCTTTCCATCCCCAACCCTAACCTTATCTGTACCAACCATCCAGAAATACCTACAGCAACCTGCAGTGCTAGAAACACTGGTCTTTCATAGTATACGACACATGCACTTTGTGGGTATTTTCCTAGAATTCAACTCCAGTACTTCCTGCTACTACCCTTCACGGTCACAACCCACCTACTCCACAAAATACTCACTTAACACAGAGTTTTCTCCGGTGCACAAAATAAAACATCACCAATCCAGACCAACCTGTCCAGATGGGCTTCACACAATATGCTTATTCCATATTACACATTTCCGGATCTATATGCAAGACTCATTGGGGATTTCATGAATCAACCCAAAGGAACTCCCTTGACTTTTCACCTTTTGGTGAGGGATTCCATGCATATGCCAAAAGAAGGGCTTCACTTGTCCAAGAAGAAAGATTGTTACCCTTGAAGATCTCTTTGGGGCCATAGCGACGCATTTCGACTCAGACGGAAATGATCGTTACACTTTCCTCTTCGCAAATCTCGCTTTGGCTCCAGATTCCAGCCCCAAATCCTCCTTCAGCAGCACAACCAGAGCACTCAAACCCTAATAGCTGAGAGGGCCTGCTCCAGAACTCGGGAAGAAAGCGAATAAATAAAGAGAATAATGAATTCCATTCTCTACAGATACGACATCGGTTATCTTCCAGTCACTAGATTTCTTCCCCTCAAAATGCATCAATGACTCGGGATTGACGCTGAAAAGTCAACCACCGCTCAGTGTCCACACACCAGCCACCTGAAACGAGACACCACTCGGTCATATCCATATTTTAGACAATTCGTCGAATGGGACAAATTTCGTTGTACGAAATTTGTCGAAAGGTCTAATTTCGTCGAGCTCCGCTCGACGATTTCGTCGAGCTCGTCAAAAGCTCACGCGCACTGCGACGTCCAAATGAACTTCTGATCCTTCATTGTTAATGTGGTAAGTGGCAAAGCGATCCTTGAGAAGTTTTCTACAAAACGTCTGTAGCAGCCTGCCAGTCCAAGGAAACTCCTGTCTTCGGCCACCAAAGACAACACCGGCCACTCCCGTACGACCCTCTCCACTCACCACATGACCAAGAAAAGCCACTGACGATAGCCAGAACTCACACTTGGAGAACTTGGCATAGAGCTGATTCCTCCTCAAGGTGTGCAACACCATCCATAAATGGATTGCATGATCTTCTTCCGGTTGAGAGTACACCAAAATGTTGTCGATGAAGACGATCACAAATAAATCCAAGTACTCTCTAAAAGTGCAGTGCATTAAGTCCATGAACACCGATGGGGAATTACATAGCCCAAACGGCAGTACAATGAACTCGTAATGACCGTAGAGTGTTCCAAACACTTTCTTAGGAATGTAACCTTCCCGAATCCACAACTGGTAGTAGCCAGATTTCAAATCAAGCTTTGAGCATATTGTCGATCCAGCCAGTTGATCAAACAAGTCATCTTTCCGTGGGATCGAATATTTGTTTTTCTCCATCAACTTGTTCAATTCACGATAGTCGATACAAAATCGAAGGCTACCATCCTTCTTTTTCACAAAGAGAACACGTGCGCTCCAAGGTGACATACTTGGGCGTATATAACCATGTTCCAACAGTTGTTGTAGTTGAATTTTTAGTTCCTCCATTTCCTTTGGCGCTACGCGATATTGGGAGTGGGCCACAGGTTTTGCACCTGGCACCAACTCAATCGCGAAGTCAATCTCCCGCTGCTGTGGTAACCCTGGAAGCTTATTCAGAAACACATCGGCAAACTCCGAAACAATCGGAACATCATTCATACTGGCCTTTGGCTCAACAGCCTCAATAAGCATGAAGAATAACTTCGCGGCTTTCCAAACTACCTTAACCACTTGGAGGACATACATCAATGTCTTGCTCGATCCTCGCATACCAGCGAATTTCGTCTCTCATTCGGTATTCTGCCCTAGTGTGACTTCCTTTGAATTGCAATATATAAAGGCACGCTACTCCAAGAACCAGTCCATACCAAAGATCACATCAAATTCCGATATTGGCAGCATAGATGCTTCCAACCCGAAATCCCGACTTCATATTTGTATGTAAAATCCCTCAAACAACTAGACCCCTATGAGTGGTTTTGTCATGACTAGGTCATGATAAGACCCTAGGAAGCCCAAGGAGGCCAGGTAGACCTAGGGATGTAGATGAGACCACTATGGTATGAAAATAGTAGATTTATGAACCCTAGTTAAGCTGATCATGGGGCTTCACCAAGACCTCAAGACCCCACCATGGCCACACCAATCCATTGTAAAGTTCATCTGAAACTTAAGGGTCCATTGGAGTCGACTCAGGGTGGCCAAGTTGACCTAGGACCACTCTAGGCCTAAATTGGGCAAGGTGCCCTAATTAAGGGCAGTATGCCCTAGTTAAGCCCAACTAACCCTTCCAGGGTCTTCCTAGACCTAAAATGTGGTCAAGGGGTCACTAAGGACCCTTGGAGGACAGTCAAGGTGGTTAAGTTCACCAAAGTCAACTCTAGCCGTACATGGGTCAAACAGAACTATATTGGGCCAATTGACCATCTTCTAGCCAGGTGGACCCCATTTATACCCCCTAATGCTAAGGTGAGGTCCATGGGTCACCAAGGCCCCATTGGGGTCAGCCCTAGTGGCTAAATTGACCAAAGTCAACCCTTACCTTAATTTGGGCAAAGTACCCTTCCTAAGGGCAGGTGGCCTCCAAAGTGCCAAGTCAACCCTACCCATCCCTACCTATACCCTAGGGGAGCCCAATAGGTCACCAAAGACCCAATGATGGTAACAAAAAAGGTCAATTTGACCTAGGTCAACCCTAGTCAAGATTATGTCAAACCTAGCTCAAATGGGCTAACCCAAGCTCAAGCCCTCCTTCCTTTTGGGCTACCTTTAATATCATGAAATTATCAATGAGTGGGCTGCAAATAGCTCTCCTGATTGACCAAGTCAACTTGGTGACTAGGAGAGTGGGTGAGCTCCATGTCCATGTTAATGGAGGAGAGAGAAATGATGAAAGAGGAGGGAAGGAAGGGGCTCGGCCAAGGGGAGGCCAAAGGCCACCCTTAATGGTTGAATTCAACTCCCCCAGGGAAGGGGAGAAGTTTCCAGCCATTTCCCTGGCCACCAAGGGTCTGGTTCAGCCCCATCCACCATGGCCGAGCCTAGCCATTAATGGCCTTAATGGTCATTGATAATCCAGCCCCTCCTCTCCCCATCTGAGGCTTTAAACACCATCAGTGGGTCGAGAGGAGGCTTTCCCAATCCTTACCTGAAGAAATCGAGCCCCCCACTGTGCAATTGCAGAAACCGAGCGGTGCCACCATCAGAAATGGCTTTCTAGCGATCTTCTCGACTTCAGGACGCCTACAAGGTCCTCCTCCTCTCCTTACCTCATGGCTAGATCATAGCAGTGTTTAGGTCCAAGGTTCGGGCTCAATTGAGCCCGAACCAATTCCTGGTTTTCATGGTTTCGGGCCGAAAAATATCTTGGTAGAACTGCCAGAATCCGCCTCTCCGGCGGCTGTGCCGCCGTCTGGCGACAGCCACCACCTCAAAGGAGGTGGTGGTGGCGGTGGCCGGCCGGGGAAGTGGCCGGATCGCCGGCGGCAGCGTTTGGAAGGAGCTCCAGGCGGGATGAATCCAGGCTGTCGGCTGGAGCTTGAAGACGACGGGATGCCGTCCAGTGGCGCGCCAAGATTCGTGCAGGGGAGATTTTAAACTATAGGAAATAGTTTTTTGTTATTTGAATTATGTCACACATTTAGTATTTAATATTTTTAATTTTTAAAAATATTTAGAAGCTATTTCATAGAATGGGGTCAACATAAAAATTATATCTTGGAGAGTCTAGTGTACAACAAAATTTATTTGAACCAATTTGGATGCATGGCTTGACCAGGGCACTCATTTTGGTGGGACCTATACCTAGGGCTGTCCTGAGATTAAAAAGGGTGCCCACTATTCATCCCTTGTCCAAATGACTTGAAATTTGGGCAGGGGGCCATCCTTAGCTATACCTAGGACCTACCCAAGAATTGGAATTTTTGGAGATAATTTGGCTATCGTTTTAGTTTTTTTTTAATAACACTAGGGTAATTTAATTAACTAGTCTAATTACCTCCAAACCCTCCGAAATATTGGTGAGTGGTCCCTGGCCTCATGAAATGTCTCTGTATAAATTTTAACCTCATTTTGATGTGTTTTGGATAGGGAATGAACTAACCCTAATTTATACCTTAATGAGGGGTTCTTAAGAGAAAAGTGCACCTTGAGGATGAGTGGTCAAATCACCTCAACAGAGGCTGAGATTTTGACCACTGAGTCGAAATGAACTTTAACACCATCAAAGGGATTATGGGGTGGTCTAGGGTGGCTTTGTCCTAGGATCCAAACTCAAACCCTAAGGAGGGGCTTTTGAGTGTTGTGAAGGGCATGGGGTCAAATACCCTTGTGTGATCTTGCAACTTGGTAGAAATGGTGCTAGGGTATCCAAAGCCCTCTGATATGAATCTTATAGGATTTGTAGATGGATGAACCTCTCAAATCTCTAACCCTAGTTTAGGGCACAGACAACGTTTGGGTAGAATAAGCCAACAAAACTTACTAAAAAGATGTGAAACTTAGGAAGCATAGATTTTATGTTAGTTAGGACCTCTTGTGAATTTATTGGAATTTTAAGAGTAATATTTGAAAGTCCACCTAGTGTCAACTATCTTCACCTATGGGGGGGGGGGGGGGATAGGTGACGTGCAGCGTTTTTGCGGAATTTAAAATTGTACCTGCACAAGAAAATAAAATAACACATCAACCAGAGTACACAAGCTATTTATAGTGGTTCCCCGATTTGGGTACATCCACTTTCCCCCTTCGACCTATCTCCCAACACGGGACGACTCGGTCTCTTCACCAACAGGATTGAAATCCAATCCTTGCACTATAGGAAGGAACCCTTCCACGCGTAGGAGTCAACACTCCCACAACACGGGTTGCACCCAACCCTTATAACTAGGAACCAACGTTCCTTTACAACAAGAGTAAAACTAAAATGTACAAGAGATACAAACTACGTTTGGAGACTAAGGTGTCTCTCTTCGTTGACGACGTGTTTTTGAAGTCCACGAAGAGTCCACAACCCTAGATGTCTCTTGGAGAGAATCTCCCCGGAACCGGCGGCGGCAAGATGGGCGGCGGCTAGGTTCACGGGATTGGCGGCGACAACGATGTGCGGCTGCTGTACTTTGGAGATCCAAACTTCGTAGCGAAGCAAGCTAGGTCTACCAACGGTCACACTAGGATCCGTCGTCTCGATCGATTCAGACGGGGAAAGTTTTCCCGATCAATAAATCAAGATACAAGAGATCTCCGGTTAGATACGTGAGACTCTAAGCTTGGCTAAGCTTCTGTCGACCGGAGATCTGGAAGAAACCTCGATCAAGACCGGCGATCAACTCTCTCGAGCGGCGACGGCGGCGGCGGCGGAAATCGCGATCTAGGTCACGTCGTGGCTCGGCTTCGTATATCTTTTCCGTCGTCCGTACTGTTCAAAAATACGCCTGTATTTATACTGTAGACAACTTCAATACGACCGTTGTGGGTCCCACCAGAAGAAACCCTAAATCCGGTTCAAAATAGTGCCAGCGGCAGAATCCGGTCCAGCTTTTTCCCGAAAATTGCCCAAGTAAAAATCGGCGAGAATCACCTGTGATTCTCGTCGTATCGTCGAGAATCAAGGGTGATTCTCGACGATTCGGCGAGAATCACAAAGTGATTCTCGACGATTCGTCGAGAATCACAAAGTGATTCTCGTCGAATTTGACTTGATTGCACTCTAATTTAGCCGGCGAGAATCAGCCAGTGATTCTCGACGATTCGGCGAGAATCACTAGTGATTCTCGACGATTCGGCGAGAATCACTAGTGATTCTCGCCGAATCGGCGAGAATCACTTGGTGATTCTCGTCGATTCTTACTTAGATGATTTTTCGTCTTACGCCTCTGAGCTGCTCTTTGACTCATCCTTGCTCCTTGTCTGCTCTTACATAAACACAGCCCTGTACTTGAAAGTAAGTGCACTCCAATAGAGAGAGTACACGTAGGCCAACACACTGATCTACTCAACGAGGGATTACGTCGTGCAGACCCGTATATATTGACCTACTACACCCTGACATTGGTGTGCACTTAGCGTGGAATAACTGCAAGCACAACTTGAAATATTTTATTAAATACATTATGAATTCATCTTAGCTTGACAGGTGGCTTCCTCAAATCTAGGAAATTGTGGATACAATACCCAACAATCTCCCCCTATTTGACGTAGCCAAAATCCTACTAGCTAAGATGAATACCACCAACCAGATAATATATACAACATACAGAATTTAGAGATGCAGCACAAGAGAGTATAGGCAAACAGACCAAAACTTGAGTCACTCATAAATTCATATACATATATATAAATATATATAATTTCAAGATTGTTCATATAATAATAATACACATTAATTGTTCTTATGAGAGAATGACAAGCTATAAATTTCTGACTATTTTTCTTTGGCTAAGTCATCCTTGAGTTTCTGAGCCAAAAACTTCTTCCTTTGCCTTTCAACATACTCCTTAGGCTTTGGATAGTATCTGGGTGGAGGAGCTTTATCTGCCGCAGTGTTGGTCCTGAAGAAGATGTTACGTTTGGCTTCATAGGTCTTGTGCAGCTCCCACTCATGCTGGCTGTATACATCGTTTCGATTTATTTCCCCTTTTTCTTGTAGCCAGAATGTGTCCAAGATGATACTCTTTGAAACCGGACTCCACTTTTCGTTTCTTACTTCCTCCTCCTTCAGTCTGATTCTCTTTTCAGCTTGTGTTTCCTTAGACGTCCCTTCTTGCGATTTCCTCTTGTCCCTGGCTTTTGCTAGGGCTCCTTGATCAAACATTGCCATCAGTTTTGCCTTGGAGGAGGCCCTAGCAGCCCTATGAACATCAGCTTCACTTACAGGAACTTCTTCAACACTGGCGCCCTCATCAGCCACAGTATTATCTTCAGGAGCAGGAGCACCCTGCGGATTTTCAGGGAAATTAACGCCTAACACTTGTTGGAGCATCCACCAGCAACTGTCATAAACATATTTGTTTGACTGCTCAAAGTTGTTGATCATGACTTCCCGAAGCTCAGCCATCTTAGCTATATATTCTTTCTCCCCCTTTTTGGCTTCGACTGCAATGGAGTTTGCATAAGAATGCAGTGACTCATCAATATGCTTTGTAGTCCTGGAGAATTCAGTCAACAAGGCTTGTTGATTTGTGTTGAGAGTTACCATATTGCCATCAAACTTTTGAATGTTATTTGCTACGACATGAGCATTCTGATTTACGATTGTGAGAGTATCAGTGTTCCTTTTTAATCCGTCCATAAGAAGAGTGACAGCTTGGCTGGCCGCTGTATACTTATCTTCAAACTTCTTTTCCATCACGTCGAGTTTGTGATTGATCTCCACCATGTTCTTGAGCATGAGATTCTCTGATTTCTTAATTCTGTTCAACATTTTATTTTGAGCTTTCTCAAAAGATGCTTTGAGCTCATCCATAATACCCTGAATGACATTCACGGTGTGATTGGCTAGATCATCTCGTAGTGGATGAGCCTGAGGCACTCCTTGTCCTTGCACTTCATCAGATGCACCTATAGAGCTGGACATGAGCACAGTCTCTAAGGGGGGAATGCTTGCGGCCTCTGTAGATTTCTCGGACTCCCCCTCCACTGTTGCACCAATGATCTCAGGGACGATCTCAGGAGCGTGCTTGTCAGATGGAACTTCAGTGATATCCTGAGTCTCCAATGCTTCATGTCCCTCATTGCCTTCTTCCTCACCTTCATCATCCATGAGATCATTCGCATCAGCATCATCTTCTAACCCTTCGTCAGCAGTCTCCTCTACAGCACCTCCGGCACCTAGATAGTTCAGGTTCAGGGCCTCCTCATCCTCCAGCACAGCTTCACTTGCTTCTTGTATATCTGCCACTTCATCTCTGGCTATCTGGGAGATGTCAGATACGATATTAGCATCAGTGGGCAGAGGCTCCCCCTCAATTCCTGCAGTCAAAGCATCAGGAATTTCACTGGGGATAACTACGGAATCAGCCACAGTTCCGTCCTCGGCTGGAGATACTTCCTATTGTTCTACCACGGCAGCCTGCCCAATGCACCTCTCCCATCTGTCAAAAACACTCGAGTCCATTTTCTTCAAGTAATGTAGAGGAACACCTTTACTCATGTCATATTTATCTCCGTTCAACTGATTGAGATACAGACTGATGATTCGGCCAAAGCTAGGAGATCTGAGGGTGTCCTTTATCTTCTCAAAAAGCAATGCCCCCCAGTTGAATCTTTTTCTGCAGACAATTGCCACCAGGATCTTGAACATGTCCGCAGAGATGTGGTCATGAGAGCCCGACTTGCATATGAGTACTTTTCCAATGATGTCTAACAGAAGTTTCCCCTCCTCATTCATATCCTTTCGCTTTATCGACCTCGTTCCTCGAGCGAGTCCACAGAATAATAAAGTCCTGGTTTTGTCCTGTTCATCCAGATAATCCTCGTGCGCCGAGCTAGTGAGCTACAAGAAGTGGGTCAGCTTGCTGGCAGACATCTTGATCTTTGCCCCTGCAACCTTGCTCTTGATGAGAGAGTCGTCATTCCGGAGTTTTGCGGTTGCAGAGAACTCCAGCACTTCCTTGTCCAGGATTTTACATGGGTGCTCCAGTACGAGTGAGAGTCCAGCCTCTTCAAGCATAAGGATGATGTTTCTGAATTCATCTGAGGCATGAGGGAACCCTGTTCGAACCAGCTCGCATTCAGTGACCAGCCCAGCGATTGTCCTTGGAGCCATTGCAAACCTAGGGAGAGAATCCCTACTCTACGCTTAATCAAAAGTCAAAAGGGAAGCGACACTAGTGGTAAAGTCCAAGTAAGGGTGAGGATGTGGTTACCTAAAAGCGTAGACGGTGAGTTAGTTCGATGAAGACGATGGACACCCGGTAGGTGCCCGCGACTGTGATTGATCGAAACCGCAGAGAAATCCCTGGAGGAAGAGTCGACGAGATCGGGAGAGGAGAGATCCACGGAAGGTGCACCCGAGAGAGGAGAGATCCACGGAAGGCAATCCAGGAGATAGACGGGATTCTTCACGAGTTGCGGGATTCTTACAAGATGTCGACGGAAGGGGAAGAATCGGCGAGAGACCTTCGGTGAGCTTCCTGCGAGAGACCTTCGGTGAGCTTCCAGCGGGATGTCGACGGAAGTCTTCACGATTCGGCGAGAGTCCTGCTGTTGTCGATTCCTGCTGTTGTCGACGAAAGAGGCGATCAGCGAGTTTAAAAAAGATTTCCTGCAGAATATGAAGGGTCGGCGGGAGACTGGCAAGATTTCGACGGGTTTAAACAGGGATTTTAAAGGGTTTTCATTTGTCTAAGTCGAAATTGAAGGGATTCTTTAGCAGGAATCTACGGGTTAAGATACATGCCGGATTTTCGAAGTCTTCCGATGTCAAGTCAATTTAAAAATCTTCTAAATATATAAATACTTCTTAAAGCCAATCTATTTTAGGGTTTGAACTGGGCTTTTCCATACATTTCTTGATGACAAGATTTCCAATGACGTATCTTCGTTGTCGAGATTTCCAGAGACGTATCTTCGTTAGTTTTCAGTGAACTAATTTAAGCCTGTAGATGTTAGTTCTCGAATCTACCAGTGGAATTACCGATAACTGTTTAATGATGTATCTAAGGTTTATATTCACCGTGTTAAACTATCCTTAGATGTGCACATATATATATATATATATATATGTATATAAAGATATATATATATATATATATATATATATATATATATATATATATATATATATATATATATATATATATATATATATATATATATATATATGTAAATGTCGATAGAAAATGACTCAAGTCTTGGAGCTGATGAGAAATACCTGGGATTATGAGAGTTAGCATTTAGCCTTTCTTACTAAAACATACCAGGTGCTCGATGTGAGTATGCCCATATAGATATCACTGCTGTTATTCCAGATGCATGTTCCAATTCAGTCTTGAAACATCTACTGTCTAGTTCCCACTATATTTGCGGGAACCTAGACTACCCTGCAAAAGAGAGTTACTTTACCTTAGGAACCCAATACGTATTGGGTCCTAGGTTCTTGTTAGCATAAAAACTCGACTGCCTTCCTTCAGAAATCCTGACAGGAAGACTACCTCTGCCCTGGAGATGTGGATAGGCCCTTGCCCTTGACACAGAGGGGTTGTGCCAACAGTCTATGGCAAAGTGTCCCACCTTGCCACAGCACCAACACTCGTGAATGTTGTATCTCCGTTTCTGACCTGATCTAGTGACTAAGGTAGTCATGAGCCTAGGTCCAAACGGGATAGATATGGATCTGCTCCCAGAACTGCCTCTTCCATCGTGACACGTGGAAGGGTGGAATGAATGCATGCAGCGAGCGTCACGAGGTCTGGGAGGTGGTGCCTTCCTTTCAGACAACCCCCTTCCTGAGGCCCCATGAGAACTTACAGCATGACTTATAACCCCCCTTTCCTGTGTCCTTGGGTGGAGAGAAGAGTTCTGAGAGCTGATACCAGCCGATTCATGCCGAGTAGGGGCAGTGGCCGAGAATACAAAGGGCTCAGAATGAGCCTTAGGTATTCTCTCATGGGTGGCCATGACAGCCCTTGCTCTATGGGTGTCTCCACATGAGGACAGATCACCCTTGCAGTGACCACGATTATTCTTGTGGTCATACCTGAAGGCATGATGAATACCCTTCCTGCTTGGAGTGGGGGTCGGAATACCGTTTCCCCATTTCTCCACGAATTGATAATTCGGGAGATCCACCCGTTTTCTTCCTTTCTCTTCATAGCATCAACCTTGGAAAAGTTTGATACTATCCTTTTCTCAATCTCTAGACTACTCTCTAGATCAGAGATTTTAGAGTCCTTGACCTTGTTGGATGCCAATTGGAGAACCAACAAGATCTTCAGTAGTGCAATCTCCTGAGTTTGTTCATTAACAAGCAGGTTGCATTTCTGAAGGGATCTCTTCAGGGAATCAGAATTTTCTGAAGGGACACAGTTCCTGTCTTCAGAAATTTCAAGAGAGACGGGGCAGGATGAAAAAGTTACCTGCTCTTCAGTGTTATTGTCATTAGAGCCAGTGACCGTTGTGTCATCCTCATCAGAGCTGCTTTCCTCACTGGCCTCTTCAGTCTCTGACACGGACACTGGAGCTCTGTTGTTGTCCGATTGATTCTTGCCTTCATCTTCAGAGGCGAGGACCCCCACATAGGCTTCATCCTCAAGTTGACAGCAGATTCCAGCATTCTCTGATCCCCCCATCAGCTTTGAGATCATCAGCCACATAGATTTGGCCGTCTCACATTTTTCCAATCTAGAGCAAGAAGGTTCAGACCAGATATCCATGATAATCTGACGAATCCTCTTGTCCAGATTAAATAATGAAAGTTCCGTCTCCGACATCTCAACAATGCACTTGGGCACTTGGATATTCTTTCCAGAGCCGGAGGTCTTCATAGAAATAAAAGGACCCTCTTCCAGGATGAAAGATGCTCGAGGATCGATAGCCTCCAAGTGATACGACACTCTCATCTTCCAGACGGGATAATACTCCTTTGTGCATGTGGGAAGTCTTAGTGGCGATATCTCATGATCCAGCTCCATGCTTCTGACACTGGTGGCAGGATTCTACTCAAGGTGTAAACCTTTTTGATGAGTAACCTCGCTTTGATACCACTTGAAAGTCCACCTAGTGTCAACTATCTTCAACTAAGGGGGGGGGGGGGGGGGCGGACAGGTGACGTGCAACGTTTTTGCGGAATTTAAAATTGTACCTGCACAAGAAAATAAAACAACAAAGCAACCAGAGTACAAAAGCTATTTATAGTGGTTCCCCGATTTGGGTACATCCACTTTCCCCCTTCGACCTATCTCCCAACACGGGACGACTCGGTCTCTTCACCAACAGGATTGAAATCCAATCCTTGCACTATAGGAAGGAACCCTTCCACACGTAGGAGTCAACACTCCCACAACACGGGTTGCACCCAACCCTTACCACTAGGAACCAACGTTCCTTTACAACAAGAGTAAAACTAGAATGTACAAGAGATACAAACTACGTTTGGAGACTAAGGTGTCCCTCTTCGTTGACGACGTGTTTTTGAAGTCCACGAAGAGTCCACAACCCTAGATCTCTCTTGGAGAGAATCTCCCCGGAACCGGCGGCGCAAGATGGGCGGCGGCTAGGTTCACGAGATCGGTGGCGACAACGATGTGCGGCTGCTCTACTTTGGAGATCCAAACTTCGTAGCGAAGCAAGCTAGGTCTACCAACGGTCACACTAGGATCAGTCGTCTCGATCGATTCAGACGGGGAAGGTTTTCCCGATCAACAAATCAAGAGACAAGAGATCTCCGGTTAGACACGTGAGACTCTAAGCTTGGCTAAGCTTCTGTCGACCGGAGATCTGGAAGAAACCTCGATCAAGACCGACGATCAACTCTCTCGAGCGGCGACGGCGGCGGTGGCGGAAATCGCGATCTAGGTCACGTCGCGGCTCGGCTTCGTATATCTTTTCCGTCGTCCGTACTGTTCAAAAATACGCCTGTATTTATACTGTAGACAACTTCAATATGACCGTTGTGGGTCCCACTAGAAGAAACCCTAAATCCGGTTCAAAATAGTGCCAGCGGCAGAATCCGGTCCAGCTTTTTCCCGAAAATTGCCCAAGTAAAAATCGGCGAGAATCACAAAGTGATTCTCGTAGAATTTGACTTGATTGCACTCTGATTTAGCCGGCGAGAATCAGCCAGTGATTCTCGATGATTCGGCGAGAATCACTAGTGATTCTCGCCGAATCGGCGAGAATCACTTGGTGATTCTCGTCGATTCTTACTTAGATGATTTTTCGTCTTACGCCTCTGAGCTACTCTTTGACTCATCCTTGCTCCTTGTCTGCTCTTGCATAAACACAGTCTTGTACTTGAAAGTAAGTGCACTCCAATAGAGAGAGTACACGTAGTCCAACACACTGATCTGCTCAACGAGGGATTACGTCGTGCAGACCCGTGTATATTGACCTACTGCACCCTGACATTGGTGTGCACTTAGCGTGGAATAACTGCAAGCACAACTTGAAATATTTTATCAAATACATTGTGAATTCATCTTAGCTTGACAGGTGGCTTCCTCAAATCCAGGAAATTGTGGATACAATACCCAACAATATTACTAACACCCCCTTTGTTATGCATGATGTGGCCCTAAATGGTATTTTATTTATTATTCTCACACTATTCATTCTAGATTCATGAAACTTGGGCAGGAGATGTTTTAAGTTCAAATGGTTGTTCCTGAATTTTATTATAAATTTTAGTTGAAAAACTTTAGTATTTCCTTCACAAGTATTTAAAAGAGAAATTATGATCAATAAATTATTTAGAGCCATTTACTTGTTGCAAAATTATGAAATTGGGGCTCTGATAATTTTTAGGTCAATATCCACTTGGAGAAAATAATTCATGATTTTTAGCAGATTATTTGCAATATATACTTTACAAACCCATAATTTTGGGGATTTGATGTTTATTTTATTCAGAGCTTATTTCCTGCTGGAAAGTTGGGAGACACTGTATTTTAAGTTGAGTAGTCATTTTGAATTTATCATAAATTCTGTAGAGCATTTGCTTGAATTAAATGGGTACTTCATGTTCAAACTTAGATTTTTGGTTTACTAGAATAAATAAATAAATTATCTGATAATTTAGGAAAATTATGAATTTCTGGGTTTAGGTTAAAAATGTCATTATAGCCCTCCAATAATTATTATAGGGGTACTGAGTGATTATTTTGTGTACCTCACTTTATACACTTCATATAGCTCAGGTTGGTCTGCATTTAGTAAAATCGTAGAAATTGTGTTGGAGTAAGAATTTGGGGCACACGAGTTGGAGTTAGATGTTTGCTGATTTGGATGAATGAAAAAGAGTTCATCGTTGGAAGTTGTGGTGAGTAAGGGGTTGGAATGGCTAGTGTCCGGTGGTGCTCGGGATCGCCGAAAGATCGTCCTTTCCGTAAGGAGGAAGTGTCTAATGCACTAGGGTTAGATCCAGTAAATTAATTAAGGTTTGGGAAATCTGATAGGCACCAATAATAGTAAGTGCCTTGTGAAAGGGAGCTTTGGGCATAATCCCATCGTAGTTCCTAGTGCCTTCGAGAGCCCTTCACGAGGTATACCTTGGGCAGTCCTGGGCTAACCTAAATAGTAGGTGAAACTGAAATGCAAGAGTAAGTAGAAGTAATCTAGGGTTGCACTCACACTCCCTGGAGTTGTGGGAGTTAGGTTAAGTCAATCGGGCATTAGGCCCGGTGGATTTGGAGATGGGCAATTGGCCCGGCGAGCTTTGGCTCAGTTACAGTTGGTGACAGACGGGTTGGTCCGGCGAGCTTTGGCTCGGTGGTTTACATCAAGTTGCATGTGCATAAAGTAAAGGTGGTGGGTCTTCGGTATTGGAGAGTCGATGCACCGATGCCGATACGTTGACTCGGCAAGTGTGGTTTAGCACTTGGCCAAGTAAAGTCTGGTGCGCCAGCAGGCAAGAGTACGCAGGAGCTCCGCTTAGTGCACCAGCATTGAGGCGTACGATAGGTCTGACTGGTAGTTCAAATAGCAGTTTAGAGGTGGGCGAGGCCCAAACCACCGCTTCCGTTTGCCACTACGGAGGTATCCTGGCAGGTTCGGCTCCAGAAAGCGGGAACTAAAGGTCTGTGTACACAGTGTCGAGTGGGTGTGTTGCACTTGCATTTTCACAGCAAGTCATATTTGTATTTCATAGCATAACCATTGCATTTAACCTTGACACCTATTGTATAAGTGGTATGTGACACTTTATACAATAGCCCTTGGAAAACGACCCCTTGGTTTATAAGTTCGTGCGAGCGTGCTTATAAGTTAAGGTTTAATTCAGAAAACTTTATATGTGTGCTTTGTAGAAAACCGACACCCTATCGTATAAACAAGTATGAGACTCTTTATACAATAGGAGCCCTGCAAAAGATCCCTCGGCTTATGTGTCTTGCATAAGTTAAGGTTATTTTTCCTGCTTAATTTCCCTTGCTTTTATCACTGCCTTATATACTATTGGACTACTAGTTTAGTTCCTCCGCCATCTGATCATTTGCTATTCTCCACCTTCTTGTCCTCTCCTTTCCTCCTCCCCGCTCGGTGCCTAGGTGCCATGGGGGAAGGGGAGGGGGATGATAGGACTTAATCTTTTAGACTAACGGTTTTCGAACCACATCATTTTAGGGAACCGTGGAGCCCAGCATGGAGGAGCATCCCCGGAGGTCAACGCGCTTGGAGATGGGGCAGTCTAGTACCGGTGTTCAGACGGCAGGGACTATGAGTCCTGGCCCCTACTAGTTATATTGGTTGCGCTTTCGCGATGAGAGATTTGTAGTGAGGACATTGATGTACTGGGCATGAGCCCAAGATTCTTAGTATTTCTGATTATATCTGTGGACACTCCCTTCGTGGAGATTATATTTACTTTATATGTGATTTTCTGTGGACTTGTCTTTTAATTTTTTGCTACTGTTGAGATCGACTTGGCCGGCAGGATCAGAGTTTTGTAGTGATGACCTTCCCGGGAGCGGAGGTGTCATCGCAAAACGGCGGTTCTGGGCCTAAGACCCCGTGGTTTAAAAGAAAAAAAGGGGGAGGGGGGTCTTACATCGTACCTCCATAAAGCAAGCTCTATCCGAATGCATCACACATCCGTTTGGTAATAGCACCTTCACACTATCTGCCACCATACGAATCGACACTCCGATCCGTAACACAAAGTCCACAGATAGAAATGAATGCGAAGCACCCGTATCAAATAGTGCTCTCGCTGGATTGTCTCGAATCAGGACAAAGCCTAATACAAACGCATCATACACAAGCTACATACAAGGTATGAAATATGAAAAGGAAATAACAATAGCTTAGATCGTACCTGTGACAACATCACTTTGATTTATGTCCTCCTGCTCGCCAAGATTATACACTCGATGTTGCGCCTGGGACGTAGAGAACTCCACCACTGCCTTTCCCTTATCAACATATGACGCTCCTGTCTTCTTTTCAACATTTGGTGGACCAACTCGACAATCACGGGCTATATGTCCCACTCTACTACACGTATAATAGGTACGAGACTCTTGCCTCAAAGTTGCTCCGGATGCAACACCCGAGGGGGCCTGTGTAGAAGACTTTGATCTATTACCCCATTTCCTTCGGTAGTTTGATTTCCCCGGGTGCGACACTTTGAACTCAGACTTTGTCACAACCAAGTCCCTTTTTCCTTGCACCCGCTTCATATCTTTTTCCAACACACACGCCGTATCCACCAATGCTTGAAACCCCTGGTTGCCCGAACTCGAGTGCAGGAATCTCAACTCATCCCGCAATCCTTCATAGAACCGATTGGTTTTACGTTGTTCATCAGCGAAGATATACCCTGCATAGGATCCCAACCATGTAAAATCGTGCAGGTTGGTGTCATCACTACTTTCACCCTGATTTAGACGCTGGGACTCATTTTTCATGGCGATGCGCTGTGCTGCTGGCAAATGCTTTGCCAAGAAAAATCTCAAAAAATCCTCTATCGAGACTTTTGTTAATTGTCTGCCTGCTAAGTGGTGCTACTCTATCTCGTCCCACCATAGCCGGGCCTCGCCTTCCAACAAGAAGGTGGCCAAGGTGATTTTATTTTCTTCCTCCATCCTTATCGTCGTCAATATTCTCTTGACGCGGGACAACCAATCCTCCGCTTGCGTCGTGGATCCTACACTCGTAAATGTAGGAGGATTGAAGCTCATGAACTGCTACAACTGCCGTTTAGCTGCTTGAGGATCAACAACAGCCTCACCAGGTTCTGGACTCACACCAACCTGTTCGGCCACCATTGTAGGTTGTGCCTGCCCAATAGGCTATGCATGAATCATTGCAAACAGCACCTTAGCAACTAAGCGTACTGTTTCCGCAAAAGGAGGAGGTGTAGGTACCTCAACTAGGGCCGCACTCTCATTAGAATGCTGGGGCTCAGACTTCCCAGAACCACTTCGAGTAACCTATAGGTGGACAAGACACACATTAGCAACTTTGCACAAGTAAGATCAATAAGATAAGAACATGCAGGTTCCTAAAACAGTTTTATTTGCATTCCTTAGTGGACATTCTTGAGTTCATTTACGATTAAAGCTGGTCGCACTGATACGTGCTCGCCACCCCCACAAAAGAATTTGACCACGAATTAGAAAGAGGAAGACTGAGACAAGATGATACCAAATTGTAACGCCCCCATCCATTACATGATATATAGTAAAAGGTCCGGCTGGGGCCCCACACCATATATCATAAACAAGTGGCAGAGTTTACAGGTTAATATCAAAAACTATTTGCATCCTAATCTAGAGCATACTAACGGAAGCTTTTAAGTTATTTGAACTCAACTCATTTGAATGTCTACAATATATAAACCAACATTTATATTTATCACAACAAAGGAATTTCCTCCAAATACACAAGTCTGGCCTTAAGGCCTTACAATTAAGCTTTACAGGTGTGGATTACAAACATCGTCATACAGGCCGGCCATACATGAAAACAGTAAAACTATTCATTCGGCTTTCGAGGGCCAGCAACAGCAGCAACAAGGGTTTCAGCCCACTATTTCCACTCAGCACTCTGGCACCTGTATGGGGACAATCCACCACAACGGTGGTAAATAAGGCAACGGTCAGCACTCAGCTGACCAATTTATAACGACCATATCCCTTACCCGGGGCAGTGGTATTCCTTCCCTGCAGGGATAGCATTTCACAAGCACATATATCACAAAATGTGCACTCACGCACCATCAACATATCACAAATGTCGACCACACGGCCTGACGTTCCGTGCACCCAGGGCACATTCTCGGTGTACCGAAAAACCAGGGTCCCACCACCGTTCCCAATGGCAAAATTGAGCATTTCGCTCCACGGCCTACAGCTGGAGACTTTAGTCTTAATGGCGCGCAGGCCTAAGACTCTCATTATGTGAACCTGACGAACGCCAATATCCCAGACACTCATGTCAGACAATCATAACACGAATAAAGTTCAGCCCTTTCCTGTTACTCAAATCGTCAGTTCAATGACTAGACTGACGTGGTTCGGCATCCCCTTATCCGTTCTGAACGAAGCCTTTTTAAGAGCTCACATAGCTCACAAGAGCCACATTGTCCCCTAATGACTGGCTTCACAATCACATGTTAGCTAGCATCCATCGCCTGCGACACTCACTATCGCCTGACATTAGCGACAAAACTCTCTTTCTGTCCCCAGCCCTAACCTTATCTCGACCAACCATCTAGAAATCCCTGCAGCCACCTGCAGTTCCAGAAATACTGGTCTTTCATATCATACAACACATGCACTTTGAGGATATTTTCCTGGAATTTCACTCTATTACTTCCTGCTACTACCCTTCACAGGCACAACCAACCAACTCCACAAAATACTCACTTATACATGGAGTCTTCTCAGGTGCGAAAAATAAAACATCCCCAATCTAGACCAACCTGTCAAGATGGGCTTCATACAGTATGCTTATTCCGTACTACATATTTCCGGATCTATATGCAACACTCTCTGGGGATTTCATGAATCAACCCAAAGGAACTCTCTCGCCTTTCCACCTTTTGGTGGGGGATTCCATGCATATGCCAAAAGAAGGACTTCACTTGTGCAAGAAGAAATATCGTTACCCTTGAAGATCTCTTTGGAGCCATGGCAAAGCGTTTCTACTTGGACGGAAATAATCGTTACACTTTCCTCTTCGCAAATCTTGCTTTAGCTCCAGATTCAAGACCCAAATTCCCCTTCAACAGCACAACCAGAGCACTCAAACCCTACTAGTTGAGAGGGCCTGCTCTAGAACTCGGGAAGAAAGAGAATAGGCAAAGGGAATAATGATTTCTATTTTGTATAGATAAGACATCGATTATCTTCCAGCCACCCGATTTCTTCCCCTCAAAACACATCAATGGCTCTGGATTGATGCTGAAAAGTCAACCACCGCTCAGTGTCCGCACACCAGCCACCTGGCACGATACACCGCTCGGTGATATACATATTTCAATAATTCGTCGAACGGGACAAATTTCGTCGGACGACTTCGTCGAACTACGCTCGACGATTTTCTCGCCCAGCCAGGCCAACTCTTTGCCTGTTTCATTTTGGGATGTTTCATTAACAACCTAAGGTAGGTGGTCTGCTGACCACAGAGTGTAGGCCCTTGTGGCTGATTAGTGAGTCTTGGAGGAGACTTGAAGATCCTGCGGGATCTGAGGTGTAGGCTCTTAGAAGCAGCTTGGAGGAGTTGTGCCGAGTCCAACAAATAAGCTTGGATAGGTGGAGAGGGAAAGTGGATGTACCCAATTGGAGAACAACTATAAATTCTGTTGTTTGCTGTATTTGCTTACTTTTTCTCTTTGATTGCAGGACTAAAGGATAAGCTCTAGTTAGCATAAATTGAAAACAACAAAAGATATCTTAAAAGCTCAAAGGCCTATTCACCCCCTCTCTAGGTGATTAGCTAACCTAAAGTTAAATAACTTTCAAGTGATATCAGCGGGAGGTTACTCAAAAAGGATTTAACAATCTGAGTATACCTCCAGGTTAGCTAAAAGGGTTACACTTGTGGGTTCAAAAGAGAACCACAAGGAATAGAGCTTCAAGTCTACAACAAGGAGAACTTTAAGACTTGGAAATAAATAGTCAAGCAAATCATGAAAGCCTCTGATCCTAGGGTGCTTGCAATAATTTAAGAAGGACCCTTCATCCCCATGAAGGTCTCAACTTTAGATGCAAGCATCCAGACTCCAAAGAGTTATGCAGAGATGTCTGAAGAAGAAATCAACCTTGCATCTCTGGATTAGAGGGCACAATACATCATGGTGAGTATCATGGATGACTCAACCCTCATGAGAGTGGTCCACTGCAAGTCAGCCTAAGAGATGTGTGATTCTCTCACTGACTATATGGTAGGGATAGGGAAAGTCAATCTTTCTGACAGTGGCTCAGAGTCTGAAGATGAGAAGAAGAAGAAGAAGAAAAAGACCTTTGTGACTAATAAGGAGAGAAGCTGGACAGATTGTTCATCCTCAGATTCAGAAGATAAGGAGGAAGAAGCCTACTTAGGACTGATATCAGTTGTTGTAGATCTAAAAGAAGAAGTCGAATATCCTGCTGTCATGATAGGAATCAGGGCACCTCTATCACTCTCAGACAGTGACAATGAGGTGGATGAAGAAATCTATGGATGCCATGGGTTAATTGCATTATCTGTATAAGAGAGAAGTCAGGAAGAATCAGAATCAATCAAGGTACAATCTCTCTCAAACTCTTCATCTTTCTCTAACTTTGAATCCAGTCCAGATACTGGTACATCTTCATCCAATGATGAAGATTGCTATGAATCTGTGACTTATGTCAATCAATTGATTGACAAGTTTGTACTACTACTAATTGATCTAAAGGAGAGCAGATTACTTGCTAAGAGGCAAGCCAAGGAATTAGAGGTCCCAAGGCCTTATAAAACTCTCTATAACAATAAATCTATTGAGTTTTATAAGAAAAGTCATGAGATGTCTGAGCTCAAGAAAAATCTTGATAGTCAGACCATGCTTCTAGAAGAAAATAAGAAGCAAATCAGATATCTGGAACAAAAGTCCTTAGAAAGGTTGGGGATTGTACTTAACCCTTCTCAGTCACAGGGTCAGTTGCTAAAAGCTGCAACTTGCCAAGTCCCTATGAAGCTGGGTATTGACCACATCAATCACCACTTCAAATCTAATTGCCCTAATAAGAGGAGACAGTGTTTCAAAAGGCAAATACACCCTCTAAAACTATAAAGTTTGCACCACTCCTAAAGGATCAATCAAATGTGTGCACCACCAGTGGTGTGAAGGCACATGATCCAAGAAAGAGTGACACTGTCCACTCTAGCCACAAAGTTCAAGAGAAGATCTTTAGATTTGGATCCAAATATCCTCTATCGAAGGAAATGAGAACGTCCACTAGATGACAGGCTCCAAAAATACATCAGGCCCATATTAGACCAGATGTATTTGGTTCCTTAACACCTTCAATCAAGGAAGAAGGGGGCATTGATATGTAATTATTTATAGTAGTTTTTATATAGTTTTTATTTAATAAATAGTTAGGTTTCTATTTAGTTTTGATTAATTTTTGTATTAATTACCTTGTTTTTTTATTTCAGGTCTATTTGGGATGCAAATAACAAATTGGAGCATGCTAGACTAATTAGAAGAACAAATAGAGAATTCCTTGAAAAATCACTTGATATGTGGTCGTGACCCATGAAGGAGCTCCAAAGTACATGACATGTCAGATAAAAGTTACAAGCCTCGGTCACGAGTATGACTTATTGGTCACGTGCATGACCCGCAGGTGTGACCAGTAGACGAGCGACAGTTCTAATTCCAAACAGTTTTCAAGCTACACGCCCACATAACGGGCGTGACCACCCGGCGTGACGTGCGTTATGAACGCAGTTTCGGATCCCAACATTTTCAAGTTACACGCCCTAGGTCACGGGCGTGACCTAGGGGCGTGACTTCCGGCAACAGCCCAAATTTATTACCCGTCATTTCTCCTTCCCACCGTTTCCAGTAACAGGCTTGACACTCCTTAGCTCACGGGCGTGACCTAGGGGCATGACCCAAAGAATGACACTTTTGGCGGTTTTTCTCCAACGTTCCTGGGCTTTTAAGACAGCAGTTTCCGAATCTTACACGCCCTAGGTCACGGGCGTGACCTAGGGCGTGACCTTCCAGAAAATTTCACTATAAATTCCAGAGAAAGTCAGGAGCTAGAGGGGATCTAAGCAGCGAATCTAGGAGTAGTTTTTGTAGTTTCTTTTCCGATTTTTATGCATTCCTTTATGTACTTTTCAATTTCATTATTTATAAGCTTTAATTCTAGTACTTTTATTTCAAGCTTGTAGTTGTTTATCTTTACATGTATTCCCCTTTTCATTACCACTTGATCATGACAAGCTTTTTAATATAATAAAGTCCTTCTTTTTGTTAAACTTTATTGTTATCGTTTCGATCTATCTTTGATTTATTTGCTTCAATTCCGATTTAAGATCCGTATCCTAAATGATCGAGAGGTTACGGATACGGGGGAATCACTCAAAGATAAAAGGAGTTATTTGCACTCCTCGAGAGAGGACGACATAACTCTTCCGGATTGGAGTCAAATCCAATAGAGGGGTTCACCTCCTAAAGAAAGCTTAGGGGTTTCGACTGGCAGAGAGGTCCTAATCGATCAACATAAGTTTAGTCGAGAGCGTATTCTCGAGAGAGGTATTTTCGTAATTTAAGAACCTCCACAGCCGAAGTTGGTAATTTAGAAGTTTGCTTTTATGATAAGTTTTTTTTATTTCAAAGTGAGTTTAGATCAAGTGTTATCTTTTATTTTATTTTTCTAGCTATAGTTTAATTTCACTCATTTCATTATCTGATAAAATAATATTAATTTGCGTGAGTACGAGTACTCAACAGGCCCCGAGTCTAATATGACAATTTTCTATACTATATTTTGATAGGTACACTTGTCTATTTGGGATTTTGGTTTGGATATATATTTTAAAACTATAAATTCTTCATCAAGTTTTTCGCGCCATTGCGGGGACACATTTTTGTTGATATTTTGAAAGCGAAAATTATATTACTTTTATCACTCTCTTACTCTATCCCCAATTCTCTTTTTAATTTTCTTTTTCAAATTCATTTCTATTAGGTAAGGGTGGTGTTTATTTTCTTTTTTTAAAAACTATTATCTCAATTGGCCGCTAAAATTGTCAAGCTTAAAAATCAACTCGATATTTTGGAAGCTGCAAAAAAGCGCCAATGTTTTTGTTATTATTGTGGTGCTCCTCATCAAAGTGATATTTGTTATTATTATTATTATAAAAAATTTCGTTATGAAAATAATTTTGAAATTAATAATTATTCTCACTTTGATGCTAATTCTGTTTCTATTTTTCATGAAACTAATTTTTACAATTCACATATTTTTCATGAAAATAAATTTTCAAATGCGAATAATTATTTTGATTTAAATAATTCTTCTTTCACCTCAGATTTTGGTTTTTCTTGTTCGCAAGATCAACTGGAAAACTTTTCGAGTTATGAGAACAAATATTTAGATCAAAAATTTTATTCTTCTTTTATCCCAGAGCACACGTCTTCTTCTAATTTTGGGGACTTTACACAATTTTTAGTTGATCCTCCTTCCCAAAATTTAGAAGAAATTATTACTTTTCCTAATAATTTTTCTCCAACTTCGAATATTTCACCTATGGAGGAACATGAATCTTCATGTGTCCCCATAGTGTCTTATTCGGAAGAGGAAGAAGAATTATTATATCAAGAATATTTTAAAATTATGGGCACGCCGGGTGCATTAGAAGAAGAACATGTTTCTTCTCCTACTACACCCGATTCCTTATTTTCATGAATTTTCAACCACTTCTAAATATTTATAAATTCAAATTCATAAAAATGAGGAGGCCCAAAATATTCCTTTTAATGAATTTTTGAATGATGATTTTATTTTAGAAAATAAACAACCTATACCTAATCATATAACTTCGCAAGAACTTACTCCTTGCGAAGATTTTTCTGACGCGCTTCTTTTTGATTTCTCTTTAACTAATCAATTTCAGGAAGAAGAAGAGCCGTCCCAATCAAATATTGTCCCCGATCCATTTGCCGCACATCTAGAAAGATGCAAATCACCTCAGGTATGGATAGGTGATTTGAATCTATATTTTCAAGTCGCATGTTCAAAGAAGAAAAATCAAGAACAAAGCGGAGGAGCAGCCGGGCGAGCGACTTTGGCATCTTCGCCGAAGCGCTAATTAAGGGAGTTGCCCATTCACTTTAATTTTTATTTTTCATTATCTTAACCCGAACCGTCTAGCTAAAAAACGGGAAAAAGAAAAGCGCTCTTGGGAGACACCCTTACTTATCTTTTAATTTTTATGAATTAATTTTTATTTTTTTTTCTAAATTTTTACAAATTGTTTTTCTTCCCCCCCTCCTACTTAACTAATACACATTGGGGACAATGTTTATTTTTAAGTATGAGGGTGGATTCTTATTTATTATTTTTATTTTAAAATTCTAAAAAAATGAAAAAAATATATTTAAAAATTTTTAAAAAAATATAAAAATCTTTAAAAAAATTTATTTTCTTTTTATTATCAAAAAAATACAAAAAATAGAAAAAAAGAAAATACAAAAAAAAATAATAAACCCCTACCTAATCTTTTTTTGAGTTTTTGAAATTTATTTTGAGTTTATTTATAAGAATTTTTATAATTTTTGATTTTTTAATCTTTTATTTCATCAAAGCTAGTTAGATTTAATTGTTAGGTGATTTGATTTTAAGAAATAAATTTATGAAGTAAATTTGTTGAGAGAAATTTATTTAGTCTTTTTCTCTCAAATTCTAATTAGTTTCAATTTCACAGTGCTTAGTTTAACAATCCTTAGATTTTAATTATATTCACTTAAGCTTTAAGATTCTTAGGAAATTCTAATTTACTATAGTTGCTCTCCAACAATTTTGATTTAATATAAAATTTTTGCTGGCCTTTCCCTTGTTTTCTTTATTTTCTTGTTAGCTCAAATGTCGCAAGAATAAGAGGATAAAATTCGATTATCCTCTGGTACACATATGCAATTTTTTTTATTTTTGGTTAGATCATATGTCATGGGAATCAAGTATTCCTTGGTACACAGATGCAACCCCCCAAAAAAGGAGTAAGAGGATAAAATTCATTACTCCTAATCAATTTTGTTTGAAGAGAAAAAAAGAAAAAAAGCATCAAAAAAAAAAATTGTGTGGGGTGAGAGGATAAAATTCATCACCCCCAATCTAAGATCTCTTCAATTTTCTTGTTCCCAAAGCCTAAAATGTTTTAGATTTAAATTAAAATTGTATGAGAGCATAAGTAGTAGTTTGAATTTTCCTTGAAGTGTCTTTTTAGTGAAAAAAGTGTTTATAATTTTTAATTTAACTTTGTTTGCTAAATACTTAATTTTGAGTTCTAATTATTTTATTAGAGAAAACTTTGCTAAAAATTTATCTCTTCTCATTTTACTTTCATATTTTAGGACTTAAAAATTTGAATCCCTAGATATTACTTTTAACTTTCTTTTGATTTTATCAATTTTTAGTTTAATTAAAAAATTATATAAATTATTATAAGTACTTGTAATAGTTTTGCTCTGAAATAGCAAAAGCTTAATTATTGGGGTATTTGATAAGTAATTATTTATAGTAGTTTTTATATAGTTTTTTTTAATAAATAGTTAGGTTTCTATTTAGTTTTGATTAATTTTTGTATTAATTCCTTTATTTTTTTATTTCAAGTCTATTTGGGCTGCAGATAACAAATTAGAGCATGCTAGGATAATTAGAAGAACAAACAGAGAATTCCTTGAAAAATCACTTTTACACGCCCCTATCACGTGCTTGACCTTCAGGTCATGGGCATGACATGTTGCCGTGACCCATGAAGGAGCTCCATAGTACATGCCACGTCAGATAAAAGTTACACATCCCGGTCATGGGCGTGACCTAATGGTCACGGGCTTGACCTACTGGCGTGACCAGTAGACAGGCGGCAGTTCCGATTCCAAGCATTTTTCAAGCTACACGCCCATGTCACGGGCGTGATCTTCAGGTCATGGGAGTGACAACCCGGCATGACATCCAGGCGTGACCTGCGTTATGAAGGCATTTTCTGATCCCGATATTTTCAGGTTACACGCCCTAGGTCACGGGCGTGACCTAGTGGTGTGACTTCCCGCAAAAACCCAAATTTAATTCCCGTCATTTCTCATTCCTACTGTTTCCAGTAACAGACTTGACACGCCCTAGGTCACGGGTGTGACCTAGTGGCGTGACCCGAAGAACGACACTTTGGCGATTTTTCTCCAACGTTCTCGGGCTTTCAAGACAGCAGTTTCTGAATCTTACACGCCCTAGGTCATGGCATGACCTAGGGCGTGACCTTCCAGAAAATTTTACTATAAATTCCAGAGAAACTCAGGAGCTGGGGGGGGGATCTAAGCAGCGAATCTAGGAGTAGTTTTTGAAGTTTCTTTTCTTATTTTTATGCATTTCCTTTATGTACTTTTCAATTTCATAGTTTGTAGGCTTTAATTCTAGCACTTTTATTTCAAGCTTGTAGTTGTTTATCTTTACATGTATTCCCCTTTTCATTACCACTTGATCATGACAAGCTTTTTAAAATAATAAAGTTCTTTTTTTTGTCAAACTCTATTGTTATCATTTCGATCTATCTTTGATTTATTTGCTTCAATTTCGATCTAAGATGCGTATCCTAAATGACCGAGAGGTTTCAGATACGGGGAGATCACTCAAAGATAAAAGGAGTTGTTTGCACTTCTCGAGAGAGGACGACATAACTCTTCCGGATTGGAGTCAAATCCAATAGAGGGGTTCACCTCCTAAAGTAAGTTTAGGGGTTTCGACTGGCCTGGAGGTCTTAATCGATCAACCTAAGTTTAGTCGAGAGCGTATTCTCGAGAGAGGCATTTTCGTAATTTAGGAACGTCCACGGTCGAAGTAGGTAATTTAGAAGTTTGCTTTTATAATAAGTTTATTTTATTTCAAAGTGAGTTTAGATCAAGTGTTATCTTTTACTTTATTTTTCTAGCTATAGTTTAATTTCACGCATTTTATTATACGATAAAATAATATTAATTTGCTTGAGTAGGAGTACTCATCAGGCCCCGAGTCTAATACGACATTTTCCTATACAATATTTCGATGGGTACACTTGCCTATTTGAGATTTTAGTTTGCATATATATTTTAAAACTATAAATTCTTCATCAAGTTTTTGGCGTCGTTGCCGGGGACACATTTTTGTTGATATTTTGAAAGCAAAAATTGTATTACTTTTATCACTTTCTTTCTCTATCCCCAGTTCTCTTTTTAATTTTCTTTTTAAAATTCATTTCTATTAGGTGATGGTTGTGTTTATTTTCTTTTTTAAAAAAATGTTATCTCAATTGGACGCTAAAATTACCAAGGTTCAAAATCAACTCGATAATTTGGAAGCCGCAAAAAAGCGCCAAAGTTTTTGTTATTATAGTGGTGCTCCTCATCAATGTGATAATAATTATTATTATTATAAAAAATTTTGTTATGAAAATAATTTTGCAATTAATAATTATTCTCACTTTGATGCTAATTCTGTTTTTAATTTTCATGAAACTAATTTTTCCAATTCACAATATTTTTCATGAAAATAATTTTTCAATTGAGAATAATTATTTTGATTTAAATAATTCTTCTTCCACCTTGGATTTTGGTTTTTCTTTTTCGCAAGATAACCGGAAAACTTTCCGAGTTATGAGAACAAATATTTAGATCCGAATTTTTATTCTTCTTTTATCCCAGAGCACACGTCTTCTTCTAATTTTGGGGACTTTACACAATTTCTAGTTGATCCTCTTTCCCAATATTTAGAAGAAATTATTACTTTTCCTAATAATACTTCTCCAACTTCGAATATTTCACCTATGGAGGAACATAAATCTTCATGTGTCCCCATAGTATCTTATTCGGAAGAGTAAGAAGAATTATTATATCAAGAATATTTTAAAATTATGGGCACGCCGGGTGCATTAGAAGAAGAACATATTTCTTCTCCTACTACACCCAATTGTTATTTTCATGAATTTTCAACCACTTCTAAATATTTAGAAATTCAAATTCATAAAAATGAGGAGGCCCAAAATATTCCTTTAAATGAATTTTTGAATGATGATTTTATTTTAGAAAATAAACAACCTACACTTAATCATATAACTTCGCAAGAACCTCTTCCTTGCGAAGATTTTTCAAACGAGTTTTTTAATTTCTCTTTAACTAATCAATTTCAGGAAGAAGATGAGCCGTTGCAATCAAATATTGTCCCTGATCTATTTTCCGCTCATCTAGAAAGATTCAAATCATCTCAAATACGGATAGGTGATTTGAATCTACATTTTCAAGTCACATGTTCAAAGAAGAAAAATCTAGAACAAAGCGGAGGAGTAGCCGGGTGAGCGACTTTGGCATCTTCGCCAAAGCGCAAATTAAGAGAGTTGCCCGTTCACTTTAATTTTTATTTTTTAATCTCCTAACCTGAACGGTCTAGCTTAAAGACGGGAAAAAGAAAAGCGCTCTTGGGAGACACCTCTTGCTTATTTATTAATTTTTATGATTTCATTTTTATTTTTTTCTAAATTTTCACAAATAGTTTTTCTTTCCCCCCTCCTACTTGACTTATAAATATTGGGGACAATGTTTATTTTTAAGTATGAGGGTGGATTCTTATTTATTATTTTTATTTAAAAATTCTAAAAAGGTAAAAAAATCTTTAAAATTTTTTAAAAAATATGAAAATCTTTAAAAATTTTAAAAAAATGTTTTATTTTTATTATCAAAAAAATACAAAAAAAATTGAAAAAGAAGAAAATACAAAAAAATAATAAACCACTACTTAATGTTTTTGTGATTTTTAGAAATTTATTTTGAGTTTATTTATTAGAATTTTTATAATTTTTGATTTTCTAATCTTTTATTTCATCAAAGTTAGTTAGATTTAATTGTTAGGTGATTTGATTTTAAGAAATAAATTTATGAAGTAAATTTGTTTAGAGAAATTTATTTAGTCTTTTTCTCTCAAATTCTAATTAATTTCAATTTCATAGTGCTTAGTTTAACAATCCCTAGATTTTAATTATATTCACTTAAGCTTTAAGATTCTTAGGAAATTTAAATTTACTATAGTTGCTCTCCAACAATTTTGATTTATTCTAAAACTTTTGCTAGCCTTTCCCTTTTTCTTTTTATTTTCTTGTTAGCTCATATGTCACGGGGATAAGAGGATAAAATTCATTATCCCTAGTACACATATGTAATTTTTTATTTTTTGGTTAGATCATATGTCATGGGAATCAAGTATTCCTTGGTACACATATACGACCCCCCAAAAAAGGAGTAAGATGATAAAATTCATTACTCCTAAGCAATTTTGTTTGAAGAGAAAAAAAAAGAAAAAAAACATCAAAAAGGAAAAAATTGTGTGGGGTGAGAGGATAAAATTCATCACCCCCAATCTAAGTTCTCTTCAATTTTCTTGTTTCCAAAGCCTAAAATCCAATATAATTGCTGTAGATTTAAATTAAAATTGTAAGAGAGCATAAGTAGTAGTTTGAATTTTCCATGAAGTATCTTTTTAGTGAAAAAAGTGTTTATAATTTTTAATTTAACTTTGTTTGCTAAATACTTAATTTTGAGTTCTAATTATTTTATTTGAGAAAACTTTGCTAAATATTTATCTCTTCTCATTTTACTTTCATATTTCAGGACTTAAAAATTTGAATCCCTAAATCTTACTTTTAACTTTCTTTTGATTTATTAAATTTTTAGTTTAAATAAAAAATTATATTAATTTCTTATAAGTATTTCTTATAGTTTTGCTCTGGAATAGCAAAAGCTTATGTATGAGGGTATTTGATAAGTAATTATTTATAGTAGTTTTTATATAGTTTTTATTTAATAAATAGTTAGGTTTCTAATTAGTTTTGATTAATTTTTGTATTAATTCCTTTGTTTTCTTATTTCAGGTCGATTTGGGCTGCAAATAACAAATTGGAGCATGCTAGGCTAATCACAAGAACAAACAGAGAATTCCTTGAGAAATCACTTTTACACGCCCCTGTGACGGGCGTGACCTTCAGGTCACGGGCGTGACATGTGGCCGTGACCCATGAAGGAGCTCCAGAGTACATGTTACGTCAGATAAAAGTTATACACCCCGGTCATGGGCGTGACCTATTGGTCACGGGCATGACCCGTAGGTGTGACCAGTAGACGGGTGATAGTTCCGATTTCAGGTAGTTTTCAAGCTACACGCCCAAGTCACGGGTGTGAACTCCAGGTCATGGGCGTGACTACCCGACGTGACATCTAGGCGTGACGTGCGTTATGAAGGCAGTTTCGGATTCTAATGTTTTTAGATTACACGCCCTAGGTCATGGGCGTGACCTAGGGGCGTGACTTCCCGCAACATCCCGAATTTATTTCCCATCGTTTCTCCTTATCGCCGTTTCCAGTAACAGACTTAACACGCCCTAGGTCACGGGCGTGACCTAGGGGTGTGACCCGAAGAACAACACTTTTGGCGATTTTTCTCCAACGTTCCTGGGCTTTTAAGACAGCAGTTTCTGAATCTTACTCGCCCTAGGTCACGAGCGTGACCTAGGGCGTGACATTCCAGAATATTTTACTATAAATTCCAGAGAAAGCCAGGAGCTGGGGGGCGATCTAAGCAGCGAATCTAGGAGTAGTTTTTGTAGTTTCTTTTCCTATTTTTATGCATTTCCTTTATGTACTTTCCAGTTTCATAGTTCGTAAGCTTTAATTTTAGCACTTTTATTTCAAGCTTGTAGTTGTTTATCTTTACATGTACTCCCCTTTTCATTACCACTTGATCATGACAAGCTTTTTAATATAAAAAGTCCTTTTTTGTAAAACTCTATTATTATCATTTCGATCTATCTTTGATTTATTTTCTTCAATTTCGATCTAATATTCGTATCCTAAATGACTGAGAGGTTGCGGATACGGGGAGATCACTCAAAGATAAAAGGAGTTGTTTGCACTTCTCGAGAGAGGACGACATAACTCTTCCGGATCGGAGTCAAATCCAATTGAGGGGTTCACCTCCTAAAGCAAGCTTAGGGTTTTTGACTGGTCGAGATGTCTTAACCGATCAACCTAAGTTTAGTCGAGAGCGTATTCACGAGAGAGGCATTTTTGTAATTTAAGAACCTCCACGGTCGAAGTAGGTAATTTAGAAGTTTGCTTTTATGATAAGTTTATTTTATTTCAAAGTGAGTTTAGATCAAGTGTTATCTTTTATTTTATTTTTCTAGCTATAGTTTAATTTCACTCATTTCATTATCCAATAAAATAATATTAATTTGTGTGAGTAGGAGTACACACAAATTTCCTATACGACAATTTCCTATACGACAATTTCATATACTATATTTCGATAGGTACACTTGCATATTTGGGATTTTAGTTTGGACATATATTTTAGAACTATAAATTCTTCATCAAGTTTTTGGCGCCGTTGTCGGGGACACATTTTTGTTGATATTTTGAAAGCAAAAATTGTATTACTTTTATCACTCTCTTTCTCTATCCCCAATTATCTTTTTAATTTTCTTTTTCAAATTCATTTCTATTTGTTAACGGTTGTGTTTATTTTCTTTTTTAAAAAAGGTTATCTCAGTTGGCCGCTAAAATTACCAAGCTTCAAAATCAACTCGATATTTTGGAAGCCGCAAAAAAGCGTCAAAGTTTTTGTTATTATTGTGTTGCTTCTCATCAAAGTGATAATTGTTATTATTATTATTATAAAAAAATTTGTTATGAAAATAATTTTACAATTAATAATTATTCTTACTTTGATGCTAATTCTGTTTCTAATTTTCATGAAACTAATTTTTCAAATTAACATATTTTTCATGAAAATAATTTTTCAAATACGAATAATTATTTTGATTTAAATAATTCTTCTTCTACCTCGGATTTTGGTTTTTCTTGTTCGCAAGATCAACCAGAAAACTTTCCGAGTTATGAGAACAAATATTTAGGTCCGTATTTTTATTCTTCTTTTATCCCAAAGCACACATCTTCTTCAAATTTTTGTGACTTTACATAATTTTTAGATGATCCTCCTTCCGAAAATTTAGAAGAAATTATTACCTTTTCTAATAATACTTCTCCAACTTCGAATATTTCACCTATGAAGGAACATGAATTTTCATGTGTCACCACAGTGCCTTATTCGGAAGAGGAAGAAGAATTATTATATCAAGAATATTTTAAAATTATGAGCACGCTGGGAGCATTAGAAGAACATGTTTCTTCTCCTACTACACCCGATTATTATTTTCATGAATTTTCAATCGCTTCTAAATATTTAGAAATTCAAATTCATAAAAATGAGGAGGTTCAAAATATTCCTTTAAATGAATTTTTGAATAATGATTTTATTTTAGAAAATAGACAACCTATACATAATCATATAACTTCACAAGAACCTCCTCTTTGCGAAGATTTTTCTGACGGGCTTCTTTTTGATTTCTCTTTAACTAATCAATTTCAGGAAGAAGATGAGCCGTTGCAATCAAATATTGTCCCTAATGCATTTGCCGCTCATTTAGAAAGATTCAAATCACCTCAGGTATGGATAGGTGATTTGAATCTACATTTTCAAGTCGCATGTTCAAAAATAAAAATCAAGAACAAAGCGGAGGAGTAGTTGGGCGAGCGACTTTTGCATCTTCGCCAAAGCGCGAATTAAGGGAGTTGCCCGTTCACTTTAATTTTTATTTTCCATTCTCCTAACACGAACCATCTAGTTTAAAGACGTGAAAAATAAAAGCGCTCTTGGGAGACACCCCTTGCTTATCTTTTAATTTTTATGAATTCATTTTTATTTTTTTTCTAAATTTTCACAAATTGTTTTTCTTCACCCCCTCCTACTTGACTTATAAACATTGGGGACAATGTTTATTTTTAAGTATGAGGGTTGATCCTTATTTATTATTTTTATTTAAAAATACTAAAAAATGAAAAAAAAAATCTTTAAAAATTTTAAAAATATAAAAATCTTTAAAAAAACATTTTAAAAAATTTGTTTTCTTTTTATTATCAAAAAAATACAAAAAATAGAAAAAAATAAAATACAAAAAAATAATAAACCCATACTTAATCATTTTGTGATTTCTCAGAAATTTATTTTGAGTTTATTTATAAGAATTTTTATAATTTTTGATTTTCTAATCTTTTATTTCATCAAAGTTAGTTAGATTTAATTGTTAGGTGATTTGATTTTAAAGAATAAATTTATGAAGTAAATTTATTTAGAGAAATTTATTTAGTCTTTTTCTCTCAATATTCTAATTAGTTTCAATTTGATAGTGCTTAGTTCAACAATCCTTAGATTTTAATTATATTCACTTAAGCTTTAAGATTTTTAGGAAATTTTAAATTACTATAGTTGCTCTCCAACAATTTTGATTTAATCTAAAATTTTTGCTAGCCTTTCCCTTGTTCTTTTTATTTGCTTGTTAGCTCATATGTCATGGGGATAAGAGGATAAAATTCATTATCCCCTGGTACATATATGCAATTTTTTATTTTTTGGTTAGATTATATGTCATGGGAATCAAGTATTCCTTGGTATACTCATATGCAACCCCCAAAAAAAGTATTAAAAGGATAAAATTCATTACTTCTAAGCAATTTTGTTTGAAGAGAAAAAAAAAGAAAAAACATCAAAAAGAAAAAAATTATGTGGGGTGAGAGGAAAAAATTCATCACCCCCAATCTAAAATCTCTTCAATTTTCTTGTTCCCAAAGCCTAAAA
The DNA here is from genome assembly GCA_039583875.1 of Platanthera guangdongensis. Lineage (NCBI taxonomy): Eukaryota > Viridiplantae > Streptophyta > Magnoliopsida > Asparagales > Orchidaceae > Platanthera > Platanthera guangdongensis. The sequence continues at coordinate 210,579,016 of CM077150.1, forward strand.
TCCAATATAATTGCTTTAGATTTAAATTAAAATTGTAAGAGAGCATAAGTAGTAGTTTGAATTTTTCTTGAAGTGTCTTTTTAGTTAAAAAAAGTGTATATAATTTTTAATCTAACTTTTTTTGCTAAATACTTAATTTTGAGTTCTAATTATTTTATTAGAGAAAACTTTGCTAAATATTTATCTCTTCTCATTTTACTTTCATATTTTAGGACTTAAAGATTTGAATCCCTAATTTTTACTTTTAACTTTCTTTTGATTTAATAAATTTTTAGTTTAATTAAAATATTATATAAATTTCTTATAAGTACTTCTCATAGTTTTGCTCTTGAATAGCAAAAACATAAGTATAGGGGTATTTGATAAGTAATTATTTATAGTAGTTTTTATATAGATTTTATTTAATAAATAGTTAGGTTTATATTTAGTTTTGATTAATTTTTATATTAATTCCTTTGTTTTCTTATTTCAGGTCTATTTGGGCTGCAAATAACAAATTGGAGCATGCTAGGCCAATCAGAAGAACAAACATAGAATTCCTTGAAAAATCACTTTTACACGCCCCTGTCACGGGCGGGAACTTCAGGTCACGGGCGTGACATGTGGCTGTGACCCATGAAGGTGCTCCAGAGTACATGCCACGTCAGATAAAAGTTACACGCCCCGATCACGGGCGTGACCTATTGGTCACTAGCGTGACCCGCAGGCGTAACCAGTAGACAGACGGCAGTTTCGATTCCAGGCAGTTTTCAAGCTACATGTCCAAGTAACGGGCGTGACCTTCAGGTCACGGGCGTGACTTTCTGGTCACGGGCGTGACTACTCGGCGTGACATCTAGGCTTGACGTGGGTAATGAAGGCAGTTTCGAATCCCACCATTTTCAGGTTACATGCCCTAGATCATGGGCGTGACCTAGGGGCGTGACTTCCCGCAACATCCCAAATTTATTTCCCGTCGTTTCTCCTTCCCTCCGTTTCAAGTAACAGACTTAACATGCCCTAGGTCACGGGCGTGACCTAGGGGCGTGACCCGAAGAACGACACATTTGGCAGTTTTTCTCTAACATTCCCGGGCTTTCAAGACAGCAGTTTCAGAATCTTACACACCCTAGGTCACGGGCGTTACCTAGGGCATGACCTTCCAGAAAATTTTACTATAAATTTCAGAGAAAGCCAGGAGCTGGGGTGGATCTAAGCAGCGAATCTAGGAGTAGTTTTATAGTTTCTTTTCTTATTTTTATGCATTTCCTTTATGTACTTTTTCATTTCATAGTTTGTATGCTTTAATTCTAGCACTTTTATTTCAAGCTTGTAGTTGTTTATCTTTATATGTATTCCCCTTTTCATTACCACTTGATCATGACAATCTTTTTAATATAATAAAGTCCTTCTTTTTGTCAAACTCTATTGTTATCGTTTCGATCTATCTTTGTTTTTTTGCTTCAATTTCGATCTAAGATCCGTATCTGAAATGACCGAGAGGTTGCGGATACGGGGAGATCACTTAAAGATAAAAGAAGTTGTTTGCACTACTCAGGAGAGGACGACATAACTCTTCCGGATTGGAGTCAAATTCAATGGAGGGGTTCACCTCCTAAAACAAGCTTAAAGGTTTCGACGGGCAGAGAGGTCTTAATCGATCAACCTAAGTTTAGTCGAGAGCGTATTCTCGAGAGAGGCATTTTCATAATTTAGGAATCTCCACGGTCGAAGTAGGTAATTTAGAAGTTTGCTTTTATGATAAGTTTATTTTATTTCAAAGTATGTTTAGATCAAGTGTTATTTTTTATTTTATTTTTCTAGCTATAGTTTAATTTCAGTCATTTCATTATCCGATAAAATAATATTAATTTGCGTGAGTAGGAGTACTTAATAGGCCCCGAGTCTAATACGACAATTTCCTAAACTATATTTTGATAGGTACACTTGCCTATTTGGGATTTTAGTTAGGATATATATTTCAAAACTATAAATTCTTCATCAAGTTTTTGGCGTCGTTGCCGGGGACATATTTTTGTTGATATTTTGAAAGCGAAAATTGTATTACTTTTATCACTCTCTTTCTCTATCCCCAATTCTCTTTTTAATTTTCTCTTTCAAATTCATTTCTATTTGGTAAGATTTGTGTTTATTTTCTTTTCTTAAAAAATATTATCTCAATTGGCCGCTAAAATTGTCAAGCTTCAAAATCAACTCGATATTTTATAAGCCACAAAAATGCGCCAAATTTTTTGTTATTATTGTGGTGCTCCTCATCAAAGTGATAATTGTTATTATTATTATTATTATAAAAAATTTTGTTATGAAAATAATTTTGCAATTAATAATTATTCTCACTTTGATGCTAATTCTGTTTCTAATTTTTATTAAACTAATTTTTCCAATTCACATATTTTTCATGAAAATAATTTTTAAAATGCGAATAATTATTTTGATTTAAATAATTCTTCTTCCACCTGGGATTTTGGTTTTTCTTGTTCGCAAGATCAACCGAAGTTTTCGAGTTATGAGGACAAATATTTAGATCTGAATTTTTATTCTTCTTTTAGCCTAGAGCACGCATCTTCTTCTAATTTTGGGGACTTTACACAATTTCTAGTTGATCCTCCTTCCCAAAATTTAGAAGAAATTATTACTTTTCCTAATAATACTTCTCCAACTTCGAATATTTCACCTATGGAGGAACATGAATCTTCATGTGTCCCCATAGTGTCTTATTCAGAAAAGGAAGAAGAATTATTATATCAAGAATATTTTAAAATTATGGGCATGCCGGGTGCATTAGAAGAAGAACATGTTTCTTCTATTACTACACCCGATTCTTATTTTCATGAATTTTCAAGCGCTTCTAAATATTTAGAAATTCAAATTCATAAAAATGAGGAGGCCCAAAATATTCTTTTAAATGAATTTTTGAATGATGATTTTATTTTAGAAAATAAACAACCTATACCTAATCATATAACTTCGCAAGAGCCTCCTCCTTGCGAAGATTTTTCTAACGCACTTCTTTGTTATTTCTCTTTAACTAATCAATTTCAGGAAAAAGATGAGTCGTTGCAATCAAATATTATCCCCGATCCATTTGTCGCTCATCTAGAAAGACTCAAATCACATCAGGTACGGATAGGTGATTTGAATCTACATTTTCAAGTCGCATGTTCAAAGAAAAAAATCAAGAACAAAGCAGAGGAGTAGCCGGGCGAGCAACTTTGGCATCTTTGCCAAAGCACGAATTAAGGGAGTTACCCGATCACTTTAATTTTTATTTTCAATTCTCCTAACCCGAACCGTCTAGCTTAAAGATGGGAAAAAGAAAAACTCTTTTGGGAGACACCCCTTGCTTATCTTTTAATTTTTATGAAGTCATTTTTATTTTTTTTCTAAATTTTCACAAATTGTTTTTCTTTTCCCTTCCTACTTGACTTATAAACATTAGGAACAATGTTTATTTTTAAGTATGGGGGTGGATTCGTATTTATTGTTTTTATTTAAAAATACTAAAAATGAAAAAAAATTCTTTAAAAATTTTAAAAATATATAAAAATCTTTTAATTTTTTTTTTAAAATTTGTATTTTTTTATCAAAAAATACAAAAAAATAGAAAAAAAGAACATACAAAAAATAATAAACCCCTACTTAATCTTTTGTGATTTAAAAAAAAAATTTGAGTTTTTTTATAAGAATTTTTATAATTTTTGATTTTCTAATCTTTTATTTCATCAAAGTTAGTTATATTTATTTGTTAGGTGATTTGATTTTAAGAAATAAATTTATGAAGTAAATTTGTTTAGAGAAATTTATTTAGTCTTTCTCTCTCAAATTCTAATTAGTTTCAATTTCATAGTGCTTAGTTTAACAATCCTTATATTTTAATTATATTCACTTAGGCTTTAAGATTCTTAGAAAATTTTAATTTACTATAGTTGCTCTCCAACAATATTGATTTAATGTAAAATTTTTGCTAGACTTTCTCTTGTTCTTTTTATTTTCTTGTTAGCTCATATGTTACGGGGATTAGAGGATAAAATTCATTATCCCCTGGTACACATATGCAATTTTTTATTTTTTGGTTGGATCATATGTCATGGGAATCAAGTATTCCTTGGTACACATATGCGACCCCCCAAAAAGGAGTAAGATGATAAAATTCATTACTCCTAAGCATTTTGTTTGAAGAGAAAAAAAAGAAAAAAAAACATCAAAAAGGAAAGAATTATGTAGGGTGAGAGGATAAAATTCATCACCCTCAATCTAAGATCTCTTCAATTTTCTTATTCCCAAAGCCTAAAATCCAATATAATTGTTGTAGATTTAAATTAAAATTATAAGAGAGCATAATTAGTAGTTTGAATTTTCCTTGAAGTGTCTTTTTAGTGAAAAAAGTTTATCATTTTTAATCTAACTTTGTTTGCTAAATACTTAATTTTGAGTTCTAATTATTTTATTAGAGAAAACTTTGTTAAATATTTATCTCTTCTCATTTTACTTTCATATTTTAGGACTTAGAAATTTGAATCCCAAAATTTTACTTTTAACTTTCTTTTGATTTAATAAACTTTTAGTTTAATTAAAAAATTATATTAATTTCTTATAAGTACTTCTCATAGTTTTCCTCTGGAATATCAAAAGCTTAAGTGTGGGGGTATTTGATAAGTAGTTTTTATTTAATAAATAGTTATGTTTCTATTTAGTTTTGATTAATTTTTATATTAATTTATTTGTTTTGGATAACAAATTTGAGCATGCTAGGCTAATCAGAAGAACAAACAGAGAATTCCTTAAATTTTTAGTTTAATTAAAATATTATATAAATTTCTTATAAGTACTTCTCATAGTTTTGCTCTAGAATAGCAAAAACATAAGTATAAGGGTATTTGATAAGTAGTTATTTATAGTAGTTTTTATATTGATTTTATTTAATAAATAGTTAGGTTTATATTTAGTTTTGATTAATTTTTATATTAATTCCTTTGTTTTCTTATTTCAGGTCTATTTGGGCTGCAAATAACAAATTGGAGCATGCTAGGCCAATCAGAAGAACAAACATAGAATTCCTTAAAAAATCACTTTTACACGCCCCTGTCACGGGCGTGAACTTCAGGTCACGGGCGTGACATGTGGCCGTGACCCATGAAGGTGCTCCAGAGTACATGCCATGTCAGATAAAAGTTACACGCCCCGATCACGGGCGTGACCTATTGGTCACTAGCGTGACCCGCAGGCGTGACCAGTAGACGGGTGGCAGTTCCGATTCCAGGAAGTTTTCAAACTACATGCCCAAGTAACGGGTGTGACCTTCAGGTCATGGGCGTGACTTTCTGGTCACGGGCGTGACTACTCGGCGTGACATCTAGGCATGACGTGGGTTATGAAGGCAGTTTCGAATCCCACCATTTTCAGGTTACATGCCCTAGATCATGGGCGTGACCTAGGGGTGTGACTTCCCGCAACATCCCGAATTTATTTCCCGTTGTTTCTCCTTCCCTCCATTTCCAGTAACAGACTTAACACGCCCTAGGTCACGGGCGTGACCTAGGGGCGTGACCCGAAGAACGACACATTTTGCAGTTTTTCTCCAACATTCCCGGGCTTTCAAGACAGCAGTTTCAGAATCTTACACACCCTAGGTCACGGGCATGACCTAGGGCATGACCTTCCAGAAAATTTTACTAAAAATTTCAGAGAAAGTCAGGAGCTGGGGTGGATCTAAGCAGCGAATCTAGGAGTAGTTTTGTAGTTTCTTTTCTTGTTTTTATGCATTTCCTTTATGTACTTTTTCATTTCATAGTTTGTATGCTTTAATTCTAGCACTTTTATTTCAAGCTTGTAGTTGTTTATCTTTATATGTATTCCCCTTTTCATTACCACTTGATCTTGACAATCTTTTTAATATAATAAAGTCCTTCTTTTTGTCAAACTCTATTGTTATCGTTTCGATCTATCTTTGTTTTTTGCTTCAATTTCGATCTATGATCCGTATCCTAAATGACCGAGAGGTTGCGGATACGGGGAGATCACTCAAAGATAAAAGGAGTTGTTTGCACTCCTCAGGAGAGGACGACATAACTCTTCCAGATTGGAGTCAAATCCAATGGAGGGGTTCACCTCCTAAAACAAGCTTAAAGGTTTCGACGGGTAGAGAGGTCTTAATCGATCAACCTAAGTTTAGTCGAGAGCGTATTCTCGAGAGAGGCATTTTCGTAATTTAGGAATCTCCACGGTTGAAGTAGGTAATTTAGAAGTTTGCTTTTATGATAAGTTTATTTTATTTCAAAGTGAGTTTAGATCAAGTGTTATCTTTTATTTTATTTTTCTAGCTATAGTTTAATTTCACTCATTTTATTATCCAATAAAATAATATTAATTTGCGTGAGTAGGAGTACTCAACAGGCCCCGAGTCTAATACGACAATTTTCTAAACTATATTTTGATAGGTACACTTGCCTATTTGGGATTTTAGTTAGGATATATATTTCAAAACTATAAATTCTTCATCAAGTTTTTGGCGTCGTTGCCGGGGACATATTTTTGTTGATATTTTGAAAGCGAAAATTGTATTCCTTTTATCACTCTCTTTCTCTATCCCCAATTCTCTTTCTAATTTTCTTTTTCAAATTCATTTCTATTTGGTAAGGGTTGTGTTTATTTTCTTTTCTTAAAAAATATTATCTCAATTGGACGCTAAAATTGTCAAGCTTCAAAATCAACTCGATATTTTGTAAGCCACAAAAATGCGCCAAATTTTTTGTTATTATTGTGGTGCTCCTTATCAAAGTGATAATTGTTATTATTATTATTATAACAAATTTTGTTATGAAAATAATTTTGCAATTAATAATTATTCTCACTTTAATGCTAATTCTGTTTCTAATTTTTATTAAACTAATTTTTCCAATTCACATATTTTTCATGAAAATAATTTTTAAAATGCGAATAATTATTTTGATTTAAATAATTCTTCTTCCACCTCGGATTTTGGTTTTTCTTGTTCGCAAGATCAACCGAAGTTTTCGAGTTATGAGGACAAATATTTAGATCTGAATTTTTATTCTTCTTTTAGCCTAGAGCACACATCTTCTTTTAATTTTGGGGACTTTACACAATTTCTAGTTGATCCTCCTTCCCAAAATTTAGAAGAAATTATTACTTTTCCTAATAATACTTCTCCAACTTCGAATATTTCACCTATGGAGGAACATGAATCTTCATGTGTCCCCATAGTGTCTTATTCAGAAATGGAAGAATAATTATTATATCAAGAATATTTTAAAATTATGGGCATGTCGGGTGCATTAGAAGAAGAACATGTTTCTTCTATTACTACACCCGATTCTTATTTTCATGAATTTTCAACCGCTTCTAAATATTTAGAAATTCAAATTCATAAAAATAAGGAGGCCCAAAATATTCCTTTAAATGAATTTTTGAATGATGATTTTATTTTAGAAAATAAACAACCTATACCTAATCATATAACTTCGCAAGAGCCTCCTCCTTGCGAAGATTTTTCTAACACGTTTCTTTGTTATTTCTCTTTAACTAATCAATTTCAGGAAGAAGATGAGTCGTTGCAATCAAATATTATCCCCGATCCATTTGTCGCTCATCTAGAAAGACTCAAATCACCTCAGGTACGGATAGGTGATTTGAATCTACATTTTCAAGTTGCATGTTCAAAGAAAAAAAATCAAGAACAAAGCAGAGGAGTAGCCGGGCGAGCAACTTTGACATCTTTGCCAAAGCGCGAATTAAGGGAGTTGCCCGATCACTTTAATTTTTATTTTCAACTCTCCTAACCCAAACCGTCTAGCTTAAAGACGGGAAAAAGAAAAACTCTTTTGGGAGACACCCCTTGCTTATCTTTTAATTTTTATGAATTCATTTTTATTTTTTTTTCTAAATTTTCACAAATTGTTTTTCTTTTCCCTTCCTACTTGACTTATAAACATTGGGAACAATGTTTATTTTTAAGTATGGGGGTGGATTCGTATTTATTGTTTTTATTTAAAAATCCTAAAAATGAAAAAAATTCTTTAAAAATTTTAAAAATATACAAAAATCTTTTATTTTTTTTTAAAATTTATATATTTTTATCAAAAAATACCAAAAAATAGAAAAAAAGAACATACAAAAAAAATAATAAACCCCTACTTAATCTTTTTGTGATTTTAAAATTTATTTTTGAGTTTTTTTATAAGAATTTTTATAATTTTTGATTTTCTAATCTTTTATTTTATCAAAGTTAGTTAGATTTAATTGTTAGGTGATTTGATTTTAAGAAATAAATTTATGAAGTAAATTTGTTTAGAGAAATTTATTTAGTCTTTCTCTCTCAAATTCTAATTAGTTTCAATTTCATAGTGCTTAGTTTAACAATCCTTAGATTTTAATTATATTCACTTAAGCTTTAAGATTCTTAGAAAATTTTAATTTACTGTAGTTGCTCTCCAACAATTTTGATTTAATGTAAAATTTTTGCTAGCCTTTCTCTTATTCTTTTTATTTTCTTGTTAGCTCATATGTCACGGGGATTAGAGGATAAAATTCATTATCCCCTGGTACACATATGTAATTTTTTATTTTTTGGTTAGATCATATGTCATGAGAATAAAGTATTCCTTGGTACACATATGCGACCCCCAAAAAAGTAGTAAGATGATAAAATTCATTACTCCTAAGTAATTTTGTTTGAAGAGAAAAAAAAGAAAAAAAACATCAAAAAGGAAAGAATTATGTAGGGTGAGAGGATAAAATTCATCACCCTCAATCTAAGATCTCTTCAATTTTCTTGTTCCCAAAGCCTAAAATCCAATATAATTGTTGTAGATTTAAATTAAAATTGTAAGAGAGCATAAGTAGTAGTTTGAATTTTCCTTGAAGTGTCTTTTTAGTGAAAAAAGTGTATCATTTTTAATCTAACTTTGTTTGCTAAATACTTAATTTTGAGTTCTAATTATTTTATTAGAGAAAACTTTGTTAAATATTTATCTCTTCTCATTTTACTTTCATATTTTAGGACTTAAAAATTTGAATCCCTAAATTTTACTTTTAACGTTCTTTTGATTTAATAAATTTTTAGTTTAATTAAAAAATTATATTAATTTCTTATAAGTACTTCTCATAGTTTTGCTCTGGAATAGCAAAAGCTTAAGTATGGGGGTATTTGATAAGTAGTTTTTATATAGTTTTTATTTAATAAATAGTTAGGTTTCTATTTAGTTTTGATTAATTTTTGTACTAATTTCTTTGTTTTGGATAACAAATTTGAGCATGCTAGGCTAATCAGAAGAACAAACAGAGAATTCCTTGAAAAATCACTTTTACACGCCCCTGTTACGGGCATGACCTTCAGGTCACGGGAGTGACATGTGGACTTGACCCATGAAGGAGCTCTAGAGTATATGCCACGTCAAATAAATGTTACACGCCCCAATCACGGGCGTAACCTATTTGTCACAGGTATGACCTACACGCGTGACCAGTAGGCGGGTTGCAGTTCTGATTCCAGGCAATTTTCAAGCTACACGCCCAAGTCACGGGCTTGACCTTCAGGTCATGTGCGTGACAACCCGGCATGACATCTAGGCGTGACGTGTATTATGAAGGCAGTTTCAGATCCCAACATTTTCAGGTTACAGGCCCTAGGTCACGGGCGTGACTTAGGGCCGTGACTTCCCGCAACAGCCCAAATATATTTCCCGCCGTTTATCCTTCCCTCCGTTTCTCCTTCCCGCTGTTTCCAGTAACAGACTTGACACGCCTTAGGTCACAAGAGTTACCTAGGGGTGTGACCTGAAGAACTGCACTTTTGGCAATTTTTCTCCAACGTTCCTGGGCTTTCAAGACAGCAGTTTCCGAATCTTACACGCCCTAGGTCACGGGCGTGACCTAGGGTGTGACCTTCCAGAAAATTTTATTATAAATTCCAGAGAATGCCAGGAGCTGTGGGGGATCTAAGCAGCGAATCTAGGAGTAATTTTTGTAGTTTCATTTCCTATTTTTATGCATTTCCTTTATGTACTTTTCAATTTCATAGTTTGTAGGCTTTAATTCTATCACTTTTATTTCAAGCTTGTAGTTCTTTATCTTTACATGTATTACCCTTTTCATTATAACTTGATCATGACAAGCTTTTTAATATAATAAAGTCCTTCTTATTGTCAAACTATATTGTTATCGTTTCGATTTATCTTTGATTTATTTGCTTTAATTTCGATCTAAGATCTGTATCCTAAATGATCGAGAGGTTGCAGATACGTGGAGATTACTCAAAGATAAAAGGAGTTGTTTGCACTCCTCGAGAGAGGATGACATAGCTCTTCCGGATTGGAGTCAAATACAACAGAGGGATTCACCTCCTAAAACAAGCATAAGGGTTTCGACTGGCCGAGAGGTCTTAATTGATCAACCTAAGTTTAGTCGAGAGCGTATTCTCGAGAGAGGAGTTTTCGTAATTTACGAACCTCCATGGTCGAAGTAGGTAATTTAGAAGTTTGCTTTTATGATAAGTTTATTTTATTTCAAAGTGAGTTTAGATCAAGTGTTATCTTTTATTTTATTTTTCTAGCTATAGTTTAATTTCACTTATTTCATTATCCGATAAAATAATATTAATTTGCGTAAGTAGGAGTACTCAACAGTACCCGAGTCTAATACGACAATTTCATATACTATATTTTGATAGGTACACTTGCCTATTTGGGATTTTAGTTTGGATATATATTTTAAAACTATAAATTCTTCATCAGGCATCATCATGCAATGCTCATCCAGCAAAGCCTGGTGTTGCTCACATCTCTCATGGACAGCAGTTCTGCGCTGTCCTAAAGAGAAGATACAACATTCACAAATGTTGGTGCTTTGGAAAGGTGGGTCACTTTGCCATTGATTGTTGGCATAACATGAATGTGACTATTGTACAGAAAGGTGGCCAACCCAGGCAGAGAGTTGGACAGATATTTCATGATGATAATAAGAACTTAGGACCCAATTATCATTGGGTGCCTAAGGGAAAATGAACTCTATTTTACAGGTTAGACCAAGTACCTGTCCACTTAAGACTTGGTATTTGGACAATGGGTGTTCCATGGAAATGACTGGGACAAGATAATTGCTCTTGGTATATGCTCCAGAAAAAGCAACATATTAAGGTTAAGACTGTCAAGTAAGTAATCCTCAAAAGCTAGAGGAAGGAAGCCTTAAGGAATGTCTCTCTCTCATATATAGAGATTAAGTTAACCATTTGTTAAGTTAAGTTAGTTGTGCTCGATATGAATCTAATCTAGCACATCAAATTGAAAAATAGTGATTCAATTATTCACACTGTTATTTGTTTTGGCATTACTCAAAAAATTTCAAATAACTCATAAATCAAGCTTTAGAGCAGAACAAGCCAAATTACGTGCCAATGGAACTGGCCCTAATTTCAAACCAATCAGTAAGGGACATAGTAAAAGCTCTAAGTATCATAACAGGAGTGATTGAGTAAGACGTAAAGTCTAAAATACTAAATTTAATATTCAAATGAAATATTTAATTAAATTAATTAAAATGTTTTCATTACATATATAAAGACGACAACAAACAAAAAGCCACATCGCTCTCTAAAAACCTTGACCCTAGCTGTCAAGACCGAAACCATCTCAGCGTCTTGCCGCTCTATTTTAATGGTGCCAAATGTCATCAAGGCGCTTCAGGATGGATATGAAATAGTGAGGGATGGATTCAATCATTCCTCTCTTGAGATTAAGGTCGTATTAAAGATGATTGATGTTGCTGGCCTAGAATACACCCTTTCTGAACCCTCCACCATTCTTAGAAATGAGGTTGTGGAATTCTTCTCAAACGTTAAGATGTCCCCATCTCAAAACTCTCTCAGGTCTAAGATTGAAGACATCAAAATCAAGGTAAAACCTAAGGGTTAGGAAAGGCACTTCATATCCTCTCCATCAACCCTAGCGAGGAAGAAGAGCTCGCCAACACGAACAGAGACAGTTCTTTCTTATGGTGTGGATACACTGAGGCCAAATCTGGATCTCTGAAAATAAAATTCTTCAATCAAAGAGGATAATTAACAACAAACATTATAGGGAAAGCCCTCATCTATAAAACCTGGATCACATGACACCATCTCCAGGTTCATGTTTGCAGTCATGACCAGAATTATACTAAATAGAAAGACCTCATGGACCTCTCTCCTCTATCAGAGGATAGTAGACTGCATATCCTCTCCAAATATGGGCAGAATCATTTCCTTGTACCTAGTTAACACCTATCCTGACTCTTTCACACAGGAACAAGGGGTGAAGATTCACTACCTGAAAATAATGGACATAAAAACTTTAGATAGATTCTCTAGAGTCCTACCTATGAGCCAACCTATAGGAATAAAGGAATCCTCCAAAGGTACAAAGAAGAAACCCACTGAGGAAGAAAGAACTTCCAGCCCTGAACCAGTACTTGGTTCATCCTCTCCAGCTGATACTGGTCTGCAGGTTGACCTATCCCTCAGTCAATCCTCTGCCAACATTCAACTTCAGGATGATTCTTTGCATATTGATAAAATCCCAGCCAGCTCTAGGTCAGGAGAAATCTCTAAGAATGTTGCTGAAGAAGGTAATGTTAAAAAGGATGGGGCAAACATGAATATTCCTGATGAAGCTGCAACAGTTGATGATAGGCCTGCTGTAGAAGATAACTTGGAGCCTCTTGAGACATTAGACACTTATCTTGATAAGTCCAGCCCAGAGAAAAATGCTCAGTCTGAGGGTGAGCATAATCAGATGGATATGACAAACTTGGATCAAGTTGTCAATAAGATAGTTGAGTCTGCACCCACTACAGGTTAAACTCATTACCTCTTAATTAATAGTGTTAAAACAGTTTTAGCTAAGGAAATGTTCTCTTCTATAGGTGCTGTAGTTGAGGGGGAGACTTCTCAGATCCCTGCTCAGGCTGTTATACCTCCTCCTATGGACCATACTTCATCTACTCTCATATCCAATGAGGATTTTTTAAACCAAGTTAAAGTACTCTTGGATAATGAGACCACAACCCTCAAGGAGTATGTTGATCAATCTATTGCCAATCTGAGGGATGAAATGTCTACGAAAGTAAATGAAACTAAAGAAGAAATTTCACACTTGAACAAACAGGTCACCACCGTGTTTGACAAGGCTGGAAATGCTGGACTCAAGCTGACCACCCTCATGGAATCTTTGGATACAAGCCAAAAACTCACTATAGCTGACATAGGATATGTAAAGAATTATGTGAGTACCACTGATGAGGTGATCAGGGGAGCAGCAGATCATGTCAATCAGCATGTCACCCAGGTTATTCTCCACTCCATGGAGAAGGCAATTCTCTTGAGGAATGAGATGCTTGCTGACAATTAAAGAATACAAGCATCTATATCAAGCATGAATGAAGCCAACACCTCATTACTACAAAGGAAAATCTCTGAAGAAGGCAGAATGTGGGAGAGCATCCATGCTAAGGTAGCAGCACTCATTGAATTTCAAGACTTCAAGGCACCGTGGTGGCACTACACCTGCCACTCCTGGATAGAAAGAGGCCAGAGGACCTAGACTTCCTTGCACAAGACAGAATTGCATAGGATGTATAGCTTGCTGCCAGAAGAAATAGGGAAGGAACTCAAATGACTGAAGAGTTAATGGCTAAGAGGAGAGCTGAGAACAAAAATGACCCAGACTATGAACAGCTAAGTGTGGCCTCTGAATCAATCATTTTCAATGCATGGGTAATCCATGGACAAATCTTGAAGAACATTGATAGTATATATCCATTTGAGGAATGGATAAAGAATTTGGAGAGAAATCCCGAAAATACTCCAAAGTCATTCATTTACTTCAAGAGACAGAGGAACAAAGCTAAAAACTTGAAGAAGACTGCTGTAACCAAGGATGCTAGTGAAAGTTCTTCAAAGAATAACTGATAGAAGACTACAAGACCTAAGCCTATTCAAAATTATTGTCTGATCTATGTCTTGTTATGATTGTTAACAATGTAAAAGTTTCAAATCTTTACCAATGAAATCAACATGTGTTTATCCTGACTACTTTAATGTGATAAATGTATATCTGCATTAGATAAACATATTATTCTTTAATGAATATCCTGTTATCTCAAATTTGATGTGTTGATTAGCTAAGATAATGATTAAGTTCATCTTGATCATAGTGTTTACTTTGTAAATGATTACCAAAGTTCTTGTTGATAATCATACCTTCATAATTATCAATGATTGTTAATTCACCTGTACCATTAGTTTACCAATCATAGTTTAAGCCATCTCATCTAGGGGGAGTTACACTGTACTGGGATGGATAGTTGTCATGATAATGTATCATTAGAACTATCATGATAATTTTTCTGTGTTGATGCACCTTAGCATGGATGTGTATTCTGGCTTCTTCAAATAGAGGGAGATTGTTGGGAATTGTGCCCTATAATGTTCCTTAGGATTTTAAGTTGCATCACCATTCATGATAAGGGGCATAATGTATTTTATGTGTGACTTAGTTCATGCATGCAGGTAGTCCATGCTTGGACAAGTAAAGAAAAATGAGTTGGGCAGTAAACTCAAATTTCATTGAACTTAGCTCAGAGTTCGTCGAAATCAGCTTGCTGATCGTCGAGCTTAACTCAGTATAAGCTTAATAAATCAGGATACAAAATTCGTCGAACTTATCTCGATGTTCGTCGAGCTTAGGTTAGAGTTCATTGAGCTCAGCCCAACGCTTGTCAAGCTGAAGCTAGACAAAAATTGAGTAAGGCAAAAAGCGTTGAGTCCGCTGAGAAGAAGGCATTGAGACCGCTGAGATAGTTGTGACAGTTGGGAAGATAGCGTTGAGACAGCTGAAGATAACTGAGAAGATGGCGTTGAGAGAGCTGAGATAGCTGGGAAGATGGCATTGAGACAGCTGAGACACCTGAGAAGATGGGGTTGAGATAGCTGAGACAATAGAGACAAAGTGAGCTGGAAATTTTGTAAGTCCAGAAGCATTGAGTGAAGAAAGTTCACTCAATGCTTCTAAATAAAGTAGGAAGCACTGAGACAGTCAAGAGGTAAAGAGCTGAGAAAAACATTATCTGGAATTTTAATAATTCCAGAAGCGTTGAGTGAAGCAGGTTCACTCAACGCTTCTAATAAAGAGGAAAGCGTTGAAACCAAGAATTGTCTCAGTTGATAAATAAAAAACTGCTGAGACCGCTGAGAACGCTGAGACAAATCTGCTGAGATAGTTAAAGTACAAAAACCGCTGAGACAATAGATAAGAGGAAAGCGCCGAGACAAAGGCTTGTATCAGCTAATAATGGAAAACTACTGAGACCGTTGAGACAATGTTATAGTATGGAGGTCGGGCAGTCTGTTGCTGTTCAGAGACCGGGCGGTCTGGTAATTTATCCTAGCCAGTCTGTCTGTCGGGCTGTTGCTGTTTGATATCCTAATGGTCTGGCAGTTTGTCTCAGACAACTTGGAGATCGGGCGGTTTAGCGGTCTCCTATGGCGGCTTGCTGTCTGTGGCGATTGTTCTCTCCTCCTGTTGGTTGTCGGGCGGTTAGCCGGCTTGTCTAACTGCACGACCTGTCCGGTTTGCCTTTTTGTAAAGCCGTTTGTACTTGTAAATTTTTAGTCCCACATTGCTTAATTTAATCTCTCTCATCTCCTCAATTCTATAAAAGAGAGGTTATACCATTGTAATTGATACCTTTTTTGGATAATAAAATTTGCATTACTCCAAATTTTTGGTCTGCTTTTTCTTGTTCGCACATGGGATCAGAGCACTCGGTCCTTTCCTCCTGACTGAGCTCTATCTATACGTGCGGCTTGTTTCCTCTTTCCCTGACCTGTTTTCGCGGATTGATTCCTTTTCTGACCATTGCCCTGTTCGCGTGGCTTGTTTTCTCTTCTGACCATTGCCCTGTTCGTGCGACTTGCTTCTCCCTATTTGTGACCTCTTGCTTCTTCTTTTTCTAACCGCTCCTCTTCCTTGTCGCCGCGACCTATCCTTAAGTCGCTGCGACATGTTCTAGCAGCTCTCCTCTTCTTTGTCCCTGCTACCAGTCCTCAAGTCATCGCGAGCTATTCCAGCCGCTCTCCTCTTCTTTGTCGCCGCGACATGTCCTTAAGTCGTCGTGACCTTGTTTGCGACTTCTCCTTCTAGCCACAGCTTGTTTCTCTCGCTGCTTTCATCTATGGCCAACTCCGATATCTCCACCACTACTCCCATTGCTGCTCATCCTCCTACACCTCCCACTCCTTCTGGTAATCTTGGCACCGCTTCCAGGCTTATTGGCCCTAACTATCCAGATTGGAGTATCTCTTTAACCTTCCTCCTCCGCTCTCAACGCAAACGTCATCATCTCACCGATGGCCCTCCTCCATATGATTCCCCTCTTTTTCATGATTGGGATGCCAGCGATGCTCTTGTCTGCACATGGCTGGCTAACAGCCTCTCTGATGAATGCATCCCTGTCATCTGTCATGATGAAACCGTCAAGGACGCTTGGCTACATCTTGCCGCTCTCTACTCCAAGGGGGCTCAAACGTCCCGCATCTATACTATATATGCGGACCTCTTTGCCCGTCCCTCCATGTCTCCAACGGCTGCTTACCAGCATGTTCAGGCTCTTGGAGCTAAAATTCTCCAAAATCGCCCCTTCTCTGCAGATCTCGCTGAGCAACACAAGCACTTCCAGGAGCTTCTGGTGGTGTGTTATCTTCTACGCCTTCCAAAGTCATATGACATGATCCGTCAACAGATACTTGGTGAAGCGGAGTCTCCCACCTTGGATGCCACCACTACCCGCATCACCGCTGTTACTTCTTTGTTCCAACATCCACTGTTATCCTGCCCTCCTCCATCGGACAACTCCGCTCACCATACTCAGCGCAGTGGCTCTGGTGGACGCCACCTCCCCTCCATCGAACGTGGTGCTTCCCTCTTTCTTTGCTCTCACTGTGGCCGTACCGGCCACACGGTTTACCGCTGTTGGAAGGATCATCCTCATCTTTGACCATCTGGTTATGCCTCCTCTTCGTCTTCGAAGCTGTCCGACTCTGTTGTCACGTCTTCAGGTAGTGTCAACGTCGCTACTCAAGGAAAATGGATGATCGACTCTAGTGCTACAAATCATATGACCGACAATCCGAACTATTTTTCTCTCCTACAACAGCATGACCGGTTACCCCCGGTCCTTGTTGCGGACGGCTCTCCCTCACCGGACATTGGAACGGGGGTTGTTCAAGTAACTCTGTCTCTTTGCTTGGCAGATACCCTCTACGTGCCCAAGTTCCCTTGCAACTTGTTATCAGTTACTTCTCTTTGCAAACAACTACATTGCTCTATTACATTCACGTCTACTACTTGTTCTTTTCAGGATCCGGGCACCAAGCGGACGATTGCTACTGGGACTGAGAGTGGCGGCCTCTACTTCCTCAACAACGTTTCTGCACTCTCCGCCTTCTCCGCATCTTCTATTGATCTTCTCCAGTGGCACCTTCATCTTGGTCATGCTTCTCCCCGTCTACTTCGTCAGCTTCTACAACATCTTCCTCTGCAAGGCCCACCGCTCAATTGTGAAGCATGTCAATATGGAAAGCATCACTGCTCTTCCTTCCCACCAAAGCAAGGTCGTGGATCTTCCCAGCCAATTGAACTTGTCCACTCCGACATCTGTGGTCCTGCTCCTACCCTCAATATTGGTCGGGGTAGTTCATATTTTGTAACGTTTATTGATGATTTCTCTAGATGTACACCGGTGTCTTTTAAAAGATCGCTCAGAAATTTTTTCTGTATGGACATCTTTTTATCATATGGTTAAAAATCAATTTGATTAGTCTATTAAAAATTTTTGCTCTGACAACGCTAAGGAATATCTTAGCAATGTCTTCACTTCTTTTGTGTGCAAAATGGTATTATTCATCAAACTACCTGTGTATATACCTCGCAACAAAATGGGGTGGCGGAACGCAAGAACCATCAACTTCTTGATGTCGCCAGCACTCTGTTGACACAAATGCACATTCCTCGCTTCTATTGGGGATACGCTGTCCTCCTCTCATGTTACCTCATTAATCGAATTTCGTCCACGGTTCTCCACGGACAAACTCCCTTCTCTCTTCTTTATCCTAGCAAGGATGCGTTTCCTCTTCCTCTACGTATCTTTGGGTGCACGGCCTTTGTGCACAATCCTTCCACAACACACGACAAACTTGACTCCCGTGCCACCAAATGTATCGTTTTGGGTTGCTCAACTACCCAAAAAGGCTAATGTTGTTTTGATCCCATTCTGCGGAAACAATACATCTCCACGGATGTGACCTTCTTCGAGAATGTCTCTTATTTCTCCTCCGACCTGACTCCATCTCCACCTCATTCTCCCACCTTCCCCTCCACCATATATACTCTCCTCAAGATTTTCCCACCATCACCTCCACCGTATCCTCCTTCCCTCTCTTCCTCATAACCACCGCCATCTCCTTCTTCTCCGTGGCCGTCTTTTTCCTCTCCCGGGCCAGCTCTCTCCGCCATGGATGCACCGGTTACTGAGGAACATGCGGACCTGGATCTTCTCATTGCTCTTCGCAAAGGGGTGCGGACGTGTACACAACACCCGCTGGCTACTGTTGTTTCATATGATCATCTCACACCTTCTCGCAGGGAGTTTGCATTGGCTATCTCCACGACTGCCACTCCCCGCACCTACCAGGAAGCTTTCACTATTCCTCATTAGAAGGCTGCTGTGGATGAGGAATTTGCTACCCTTACTGAACGGGGCACCTGGACCCTAGTTCCCCCACCTTTAGGCACGGATGTCGTTGGCTACCATTGGGTCTTTGTTGTTAAATTCCATCCCGAAGGCAGCGTGGATCGCTACAAGGCCTGCCTGGTGGCCAAAGGTTTCACTCAGACCTATGGTGTTGATTACTTCGACACCTTCTCTCCTATTGCTCGCCTCAGCACCATTCGGGTCCTTCTCTCTGCCGCTGTCAACAGGGATTGGCTCATTTCACAGCTGGATGTTAAGAATGCTTTCCTCTACGCTGATTTGCAGGAAGATGTTTACATGAAGCAACCTCCTGGGTATGTTGCTCAGGGGGAGACACGAGTATGCCAGCTAAAGAAGGCTATCTATGCCCTCAAGCAGAGTCCTCGTGCCTGGTTTGACAAGTTCAGTGGCATTATTGCGGCCATTAGTTTTACAAGAAGCTCATCTGATCACTCTTTATTCGTTCAGAAAATTGCCTCTGATCTGATAGTTCTTGCAGTTTATGTTGATGACATTCTTCTCACTGGAGATGACCAGGATGGGGTAACGTTGACAAAGAAACAACTCCGTCAACACCTGGTCACAAAGGATATGGGCTCCCCAAAATACTTTCTAGGGATTGAAATCTCTAGGAAGCCCAAATCCATGGTCCTTTCCCAACGGAAGTATGCTCTTGATCTTCTAAAAGAGGCAGGATTGACTGGTCCTAAACCTGCTCATTGTCCCATGGCTGCTAGAGAAGACAAAACATGGACAAATGATTCGCCTCTTCTATCCAATCTTACGAGGTACTGACATCTAGTGGGCAAGCTCATTTATCTCATGGTAACCAGACCCGACATCTCTTAAGCTGTTGTCAAGGTGAGCCAGTTCATGCAAGATCATAGGGAGAGTCATCTACAATTTACCCTGATGATATTGGAGTATGTTAAAGCAGCACCAGGGAAAGGACTCCTTTTTGCGAAGAATGGTCACCTAATGGTTGAAGCGTACTCTGATTCAAGCTATGCTGATGACAAAGGGTACGCAAGTCGACATCAGGTTTCTGCACGTTTGTTAGAGGCAATCTTGTGAGTTGGAAGAGCAAGAAACAGTCTGTAGTCTCCAGGTCTAGTGCAGAGGCGAAATATCGCAGTATGGCGTCAACCACATGTGAGTTGAAATTGTTACGAGATCTCATGCTTGACTTAGGAGAGGTCTACAACTATCCTCTTCCTATATTCTTTGACAACAAGGCTGCGATATACATTTCCAAAAATCCGATCATTCATAAGAGAACAAAACACATAGAAGTCGACTGTCATTTTATTCGGGAAGAGATCTTGAAGAAACAGATTTGCACTCCGTTCATCACTTCCGACAATGAGTTGACAGACGTCTTCACCAAGTCAGTGTCTGCTTCATTTTTCAACATCTGCGACAAGCTGGGCATGATTGATATCTATGCTCCAGCTTGAGGGGGAGTGTTGCAGTATGGAGGCTGGACGGTCTATTATTATTCGGAGACTGGGCGGTCTGGTGGTTTATCCTAGCCGGTCTGTCTGCCGGGATGTTGCTGTTTGGTATCCCAGATGTCTGGCTGTTTGTCTCATATGACTTGGAGACCGGGCGGTCTAGCGGTCTCCTGTGGCGGCTTGCTGTCTGTGGCGATTTTTCTCTCCTCCTGTTGGTTGTCGGGCGGTTAGCCGGCTTGCCTAACCGCACGACCTGTCTGGTTTGTCTTTTTGTAAAGACGTTTGTACTTGTAAATTTTTACTCCCACATTGCTTAATTGTAATCTCTCTCATCTCCTCCATTCTATAAAAGGGAGGCTATACCATTGTAATTGATACCTTTTTTGGATAATAAAATTTGCATTACTCCAAATTTTCGGTCTGCTTTTTCTTGTTTGCATAGACAAAACCGCTGAGACAAAGCCAGGAAATTTTCTAAGTCCAGAAGTGCTGAGAGCCAAGGCTGATGGCGTTGAGTGTCTCAACATCACTCAACGCTTGATATGATTCAGGAAAATTTTGTAAGTCTAGATGTTGATGACCACTACTTATGTCATCAAAGTCAAAACTGTAGGAAGCCGTTGCGGGAAAGCTGCTACAGCGCCGAAAAATGTTTTGTCCCTTTCTGATGGAGTTGACGCTCACCAATCCTTGGTGGTACAACATACTATGATGTCGTTGATTCAAATCAACGCAAATAAAAGGGGAAACAATAAAGGATTAGAGTTAACGAATCCTAGAAACAGAAAGAGAAACTGATAGAGACGGCTAGACATTAACTTCCGATCAAGCTTGAAAGCTGAAGTGCAGCCAAGAAAGCCTAAAGGCAAGAAAGGATAGCTGAAGCTCTTCAAGATCAGTGTTAGAAACCTGGTCGGGTGTCCCATACTGGTAAAGGACCGACCCTAGCCGACTGCAGTCGAATGGCAAGGCATCCCCAACCAAATCTCCCGGGGTCCCACATTTTGGGTAAAGGCCGCGTAGGTTGTTGAGGCTCGGGGCTTGATCTCAGGACCTTCTTTATAAGAGGCGCCTTAGCCAACCTCTCATACCCAACTGCACTGTTAGAAACCAGGTCAGGGTAGACTACAATACCCATCGGTTCCATGGCCGATTGCAGTCGAATGGCAAACAAGCATCCCAAACCAAATCTCCCCGAGTCCCACATATCGGGTAAATGTCGGGTAGGTTGTTAAGGCCCGGAGCTTCATCCCGAGACCTCCTTTATAAGAGGTGCCATAGCCAACCTCTCATACCCAACTGCACACAAATCTCCCGGGGTAGACTACAATACCCACCGGTCCATGGCCGACTGCAGTCGAATGACAAACAAGCATCCCAAACCAAATCTCCCGAGGTCCCACATATCTGGTAAAGGCTGGGTAGGTTGTTAGGTATAAGAGGTTGGCTAAGGCACCTCTTATAAAGGAGGTCCCAGGATCAAGCCTCGGGACTTAACAACCTACCTGGCCTTTACTCGATATGTGGGACCCCGGGAGATTTGGTTGGGGAAGCTTGTTTGTCATTCGGCTGCAGTCGGCCATGGACTGGTGGGTGTTGTAGTCTACTCCAGCCTGGTTTCTAACACTCAGCAAGTGTGTTCTCTACAGAACAGTTTAGCTGATTCATCTCTCAGCAGGTTGGAAGCTGCTCACCAGTGCGATAGTAATAAGTGATAGCTGTAGAAGAAGGCTGATTTCTTCTAGAGCAGGTGAGCTGGACTGAAATCTGCTAAGTCCAGCAAAGTTGACTCAGAGTTATTTCTCTGAGTCAGTAATTTTATTTTCCTCAACTTTGTATTTAATTCTTGTAGGATTAAGGTTTCCTGAATCTGAGTGTAGGGCACTTTGTGCCTGAGCTGTAGGTGATAAATTTATCACTGAGGTAGGTGCCTAGAGGGGCATTGAGGTAGGATTCAAGTGAGAAACTGAGCTGTAGGGCTTAAGTTCCTTTGATAGGAGAGTGTAACTCTCTGAATGTAGTGTCTTTGTGCCTAAGGTAGGTGACAAGCATGT
This sequence comes from Platanthera guangdongensis, assembly GCA_039583875.1. Classification (NCBI taxonomy): domain Eukaryota; kingdom Viridiplantae; phylum Streptophyta; class Magnoliopsida; order Asparagales; family Orchidaceae; genus Platanthera; species Platanthera guangdongensis. The sequence continues at coordinate 210,601,325 of CM077150.1, forward strand.
CACTGAGCTGTAAGTGCCTGAAGGGGCACTAAGGTAGGTACCTGGAGGTGTATAGTATTGTAGGAGTGATGCAGCACTCTGAGAGTAGGGCCTTGTGCCTGAAGTTGTAGGGCTGAAAAGCATGAGCTGTAGGCCTTAGAGATAAGGCTGAGGTAGGTGGTTTGTGGGTGACTGAGTGTAGGGTGTAACACCTCGAAAATCATTATCGAGCTGGTAGCGTCCAAAAGTAATTTTTGTGCCTGTATAGGGGGTACACGGCCTAGGATACAGGCGTGTCCAAGGCCGTGTCTTGCTTGGTGTTTTGGCCGGCTGTATCCCGAGAAGGACACGGAAAGAAACACGGCAGAATGACACGGGCATGTCATTTGACACGGGCGTGTGCCTACCCATGTCAGTACCAGTGTTCCCTAGAGCCGTGACGGTTGGCGTGACGGTTATTCGTGACACAGCTCCGGTCACGGGCGTGTCCAGGACCCGACACGGGCATGCCAGGTTGAGACACTGGTGTGTCTTGCCCGTGTGGTTTTTTCTATGTTCGACGATCATGCCAGGATCGAGGAGCACAACCTAGGATACGGCCGTGTGCGAGGCCGTGTTCGGCCCAGGTTTGAGGATTTCTGTACAGATCTGAGTCGTTCATTTTCTTTAAGTAAGATCTGACGGCCCAGGCGTGTTCCTGCTCTGTTAAGGTCGGGAATGGTGGTTTAACTCCTCATTTCTCCCTTAAGCTTTCCTTTTACAAGAAGTTAGAGTAAGGAGGAGGAAGGAGGAGGATTCCGGCTATCGGGGGAGCTTCGGAGCACCGTTTAGAGAACCGAGAGCGGATCCGTAGAGGAAATCCCGTTGAGAAGACTTCTATCCCTGTAGTTTTCCATGGTGCAAAAGCGTACTACATGGGTAACGATTCTCTACTTGAGCATGTGAAGCTCTCTTCCTTTTTATATAGGGAAACCCGCTCTCGCAAGTGTGCGGTAAGTGTACGGAGTTCCTTGGGGTTGACGGTATAGTCCCCCTTGTGTTGCATATAGAGTCTGGAATCGTAGTACGGACATAGGCATTGTGAGTGAAGCCTACCTGGACATGTTGGTCTGGATCGGTGATGTTGCATTTGTTATGGTTTGCCGGAGAAGACTCCATGCTTTGGGTTTTCGGGTTTCTACGCGGTAGATTGCAGCAGGGATCCTTGGGGATAAAATCCAAGGTGCACCGGAAAAACTGAGCGGAATCGTTGTTCTGCTAACTTGGCGGTCTCAAAACCGGCCTTGAACATAACTGGGTTATATGACTATTTGGAAATGGCAGGATCCGAGAGAAGCTTGGCTTATGCGTACGTCTTAAGGTGTACTACGTGTTGTGAGCAACGGGCAAGTGGAATCAGACCTGGGCTATGTGGTTTGGTGCGAGAGACCCGAAAAGGGGACTGGCCGTTGGCATAGTCAGGAATCTTAGACATTGGTCAGAAAGGCTAAAATGCTCAAGTTGTTGCCATCCCGGGGGTGGTGGTGAAGATGCTGAAGTGTCAGGATTCACTGATAATGTGCCCTGAGTGCACGGGGTATTTGGCCGTGAGAGCCTACACCTGTGGCTAGCAAGTTTGTACTATATTATTTTAGCTGGGCTAATGAATTGCAGGGAAGCAGCACCGCCGTCCCGAGTTAGGGGCGGGGTCATGATAATTTGGTCGGCTTTTGGCTGACCGTTGCTTTGTTTGCCACCGTGCCGTGGAATGTTGCTTGTAGGAGCTGCGGAGCCGAGTACCAAATAGCGGGTTGGAGCCCATATTGCTGTGCTGGCCCTAGAAGGCCAAAGCGAATAGTGGTACTTTATTTTGTCATGTGTGGCCGGCCTGCGAGCTGATGTATTGAAAACATTATTTAATTAAGTGAACCTCTCTAAGGCCTTAAGGTCGCGTACCTTTATGTGTATTTGTTTTCATTCCAGTTGTAGTGGTGTTGGACATTCATGTTATGTGGATACAAGTTTGGGTTCTTTCAACTGTTTAAAAACTACCGCTAGAATGCTCTGTGTTAGGACGAGTAGTCTTAATTGGATAGTTTAGTTATTGATACGTAACCCTTATGACTGTCTGTGGTATATGGTGTCGGGTTCCAGCTAGACTTTCTACTATATGTCATACGACGGATTGGGGTGTTACAATTTGGTATCAGACTTCTGGTTACGGTCAGGCTTAAATGAATTCATGAGCGAATTCTTTTAAGGGGTGGTGAGCACATGTGTTCGTCATCGTTATAACATCAAAAAGAACCCATGAATGTCCACTTAGGAATGAAAAATATACTTGTTTTGTGGAACCTGAGTGTTCTAATGATTTCTTTTAGCAATTTGTGTGTCGTCTAATGTAGGTTCTTTGCTATTATAGGCAGCTCGGAGCGGTGCTGGTCAATCAGAGCTTTCGCAATCAGTAGATAGTAGTGCACCGAGGGATGTGCCTACAACACCTCCATCAGCGGAAACCATCAGGTTGGTGGCTGAAGCAGTTTTTGCCATGATAAATGCCCAAGCTATAGGGAAAATACATCACGCACCTCCTGCGAATGAGCAAGAACCGGTTAGGGCAGCAGAGCGAGAGTGGTGGAGTGCTTGGTGGTGGATCAGGTAGAGCCGAGGAGGGCTACGGAGAGACAGCTCAAGCATGTAATGGGCCTTAATCATCCAAGGTTCGATGGGGTTGGAATGCCAGCTCAAGCTGAGGATTGGCACTCTACGATAAAGAGGGTCTTGAGGGCCACGTTAATGGAAGAGTGGAAGAAGACCACCATAACGACCTTCCTTTTGGATGGTGAGGCGAGGCTGTGCTGGGATGAGTTTGAGTTTCATCTCTTAGTGGGAAGGCAGCTTGATGATGTGCCTATGGAGGAATTCTCAAGATTATTCTTGGCCAGATATCTACCCTCTGCTCAGAAGCTTGAGATGGAAAATCAGTATCTTGGGTTGACTCAGGGAGCCAGAAGCATGGACGAGTACCTCCACGAGTTTACACGGTGGGTTGGTATGATGGTGCTATGTTTACGGTAGAAGAGGGAGGCCAACCAATTTTATGAGGATCTACGCGGTGACCTACAGTTACTCCTTGTTGGGCCTAAGGCACAAGGCTTCCTAGCCTTGGTCAATTCGGCCCAGTCATTGGAAAAGGTTGTGAAGAAAGTTCAAGAGAAGAAGGACCTAGGGGAAAAGAAGGCAGAGTTCAAAGTGCCAAATGCAAAGCCAGGATTCCGCAGATGGAGCAAGAAGCAGAAGACTTCGAACTCAGTCCCTTCTTTGGTGCGTCGGGGGCAACCACAAGTCGAGTTCCAGGAGCTTGCTACAACTGTGGGAAGATGGGGCACTTTGCTCGTGAATGTTGGAGCAGACGTGCAAAGTCCGAGAGGAAGCCTGGAGCGACCTATGAAGAGAAAGGGAAGGCAGTGGAATCAACCGCGTCCCATCATGCTCCAGCCCAGCCTAGAGTTTATAATCTTGGTCTGCAAGAGGCCATGAAACAAGCTGACGTGGTGACAGGTATGAGTTAAACTATAGTAGTTTAACTTTATGTAGTTGTTACCTTTTTATATGTTAGCTTATGTTTGTTGGTGCTAGGATTCGTGTTGATTTTGGATCATCCGGCAAGAGCCATGTTTGATACAGGAGCATCGCATTCCTTCTTGTCCTAATGGTTCATATCGTACGTCGGGGTCCCTTCCTCGATGGCAAAGATGGGTTGGATGTGTTGTTGCCAAATGGGTGTTCAATGCGAGCGGATAAGTTCTGTGTGGTAAAGATTCGGATTGGGGACCAGGAGTTTGATTTGCGAGCGTTGGTTCCACCGTTAGTGGAGTTCGACATAATCTTTGGTATGGACTGGCTCTCGGAGCAGCGAGCTTACATCGATTGCAGCCGAAAGGAGGTTAAGTTGGGATTTCATACTGAATGGGAGACTATGTTTACGGGCATGAAGGGGTCGGGTAAAGTTTTGATGTCGGCCCTTCAAGTGATTAAGGCGGTTCGGTTTGGTGCAGAGCTGTTTTTCACCTTAGTGCAAGCTTCAACGCCTAGGCCAAGTCTGGACTGTATCCCAGTTGTGTCTGAGTATCCTGATGTGTTCCCAGATGATCTCCCAGGAGCCCCTCCTCAGCGGGAGATTGATTTTACCATTGAGTTGGTACCGGGTGCCAAACCGGTGTCACGCTCTCCGTATCGGATAGAGCCGCGAGAGATGGCGGAGTTGAAGGTGCAACTGCAGGAGTTGTTGGAGCAAGGGTATGTGCGTCCAAGTTCATCGCCTTGGAGCGCACCGGTTCTTTTGGTTAAGAAGAAGGATGGGAGCTTGCGACTCTGTATTGACTATCGGCAGTGGAACAAGCTTACGGAGAAGAACAAATATCTGATCCCTAGGATTGACGATCTATTTGATCAATTGGTGTGGTCAACGGTATATTCGAAGTTAGATCTGAAGTCTGGTTACTACCAATTGAGTATAAGGGAAAGCGACATCCCTAAGACAGCGTTCAGCATGCAGTTTGGGCATTACGAGTTCACGGTCATGCCGTTTGGGCTGATCAATACGCCATCCATGTTATGGATTTGATGAACAGGACGTTCAGAGACCTGGATCATTTCATGATAGTATTTATCGATGATATCTTGGTATATTAGTAGTGTGAAGAGGACCATTACAAGCATCTACACATGGTGTTGGAGACCTTGAGGAGGAATCAGTTGTATGCAAAGTTCTCCAAGTGTGAGTTCTGGTTATCCTCAGTAGCGTTCCTTGGTCATGTTGTTAGTGGAGAAGGGATAGCGGTGGATCCGGCGAAGATAACAGCGATACGAGAGTGGCCTGTATTTTCTTCAGTGGCGGAAGTTCGGAGCTTTCTGGGGCTTGCCGGCTACTACAGGTGCTTCATAGAGAACTTCTCGCGGATAGCGTTACCAATCATGACATTGACAAGGAAAGATCAAAAGTTCGTGTGGTCGCTGGAGTGTGAGCAGGCTTTTGAAGAATTTGAAGAGGCGGTTGACCACGACGCTATTTTGCGTTCGCCGAGTGGAACCGAGGGGTTTGAGATTTATAGTGATGCTTCGGGCAGTGGTTTGGGCTGTGTTCTACTACAGTGGGAGCGTGATAGCCTATGGTTCCCGACAGTTTGAAGGTTCACGAGAGGAATTATCCGGTCCATGAATTAGAGTTAGCGGACGTGATATTTGCTCTAAATCTGTGGAGGCACTATCTGTACGGGGTAAAGGTCGATATATACACCGACCATAAGAGCTGAAGTACCTGCTAGATCAGAAGGATCTGAACATGAGATAGCGGAGGTGGATTGAGAGTTCTTGGGGGACTATACCCTTCAAGATACATTATGTACCTGGGAAATGAAACACGTTGGCGGCTGACTTGAGCCGCAGGGACTCCTGCGCGGGCCAGTTTTGTATCGGTAAGATGAGAGATTGGTCAGTGATTAGGAGGCATTAGAGATTTCCTGCGTCGATAAGCAGTCTAGTTCCGGGGCGATATTGTGTGGACAGAGGTGCAGTATGACCTGGCTGATAGAGTTCGGCGGGCTTTGATTCAGGATAGCAGCATGAAGCAGATCTGGATGAATCTTTGGATGGGTTAAATTCCCAGTGTGCGGTTGAGGATGGACTGCTAAAGAAGGACAGTCGTCTATGTGTCCCTAGTGCAGATAATCTTCGGAGGAGTTGATGTACGAGGCTCATCATACCAAGTACTCAATCCACCCGGGTAGCACGAAGATGTATAGAGATATGAAGAAGTTATTCTGGTGGCCAGGATTAAAGAAGGATGTAGCACTTTATGTGGCCAAGTGCCAAACTTGTGCCTTGGTGAAAGCGGAGTGCCAGAAGCCCGGAGGCTTTCTAAAGTCCTTGCCTATCCCGAATGGAAATTCGACGATATTTCTATGGATTTTGTGCATGGTTTGCCAAAGACGCAGAGAGGAAACGACGCCATCTGGGTGGTCGTAGATAGCTTGACGAAAGTGTCGCATTTCATCCCGAATAGGAAGGAAGATCCATTGGAAAAGTTAGCCAAACTTTATGTGGATAATATCGTATGGTTGCATGGTGTGCCGCGCAGTATTTTTAGTGATCGAGATGGACGCTTCACGTCAAAGTACTGGAGGCTGGTGCATAATTTGTTGGGAACTAAGTTGAGTTTCAGCACAGCTTTCCACCCACAGATGGATGGTCAGACCGAGAGGGTCAACAGGACGATGGAGGACATGTTTCGCATGTGCGTCCTAGATTTTGGGAAGATCACCTATACATAGTGAAGTTTGCGTATAACAACAGCTTTCAAGCGAGTATTGGAATGACACCTTTGAGGCCTTGTATGGGAGGAAGTGTCATATCCGTTGTCGTGGTTGGAGACAGGTGAGTCGAAGTTGTATAAACGTCAAGCGGTGGAAGACGCCACTTCAATTTTACGTACAATTAAGAAAGGTTGAAGATCGCTCAGGACAGGAAAACAAAGTACTATAACGCCAAGGATAGGAACGTGGAGCTCAGTGTTGGTGACTTGGTGTATTTTAAAAATCAAGTCATTCAAGGGTGTTTCGCGGGTTCGATGTTTGAAGAAGCTGAGTCTGAGATATATTGGACCATTTGAAATCCTGGAGCTGTTGGTGAGGCAGCATATAGATTGAATCTGTCGGTGGAGTTGAGTGGGTTAGACGATATGTTCCACGTATCGGTGTTGTGGAAGGTGGTGCAAGAGCCTTCGCAGATAGTTGCGGTTGATCAAGTTCCAGTGGATTACGAGTTGACGACAAAGGTCAAGCCTATACGTATAGAAGACGTTGAGGTCAAACAACTCCGCATAAGGAAAATCTGAATGGTTAAGGTTCGTTGGGATAACTGCGGACGTGAGGAGCTTTCTTGGGAGCGAGAGCAAACTATGTTGGAGGAATACCCCGAGTTATTCCACTCAGGTAACACTTAATTTTTGTATACCTTTACTTAATATCGGGACGAAATTCCTTAAGGGGGGAGATTTGTAATGCCCGGAAATCGTTATCGAGCTGGCACATCCAAAAGTAATTTGGTGCCTGTATAGGGGTACACGGCTAGGACATAGGCGTGTCCAAGGCCGTGTCTTGCTTGGTGTTTTGGCCGGCTGTATCCCGAGAAGGACACGACAAGAAACACAGGTAGTTAGAATGGCACGGGCGTGTCATTTTACACGGGCGTGTGCCTACCCCTATCAGTACCCATGTTCCCTAGAGTCGTGACGGTTATTCGTGACACGCCTCCGGTCACGGGCGTGTCCAGGACCCGACACGGGCGTGTTAGGTTGAGAGACACGGGTGTTCTTGCCCGTGTGGTTTTTTCTGCATTTGACGATCGTGCCAGGATCGAGGCACATGTCCTGGGACATGGCCTGGGACACGGCATGTGCGAGGCCATGTTCGCCCAGGTTTGAGGATTTCTGTACAGTTCTGAGCCGTTCATTTTCTTTAAGTAAGATCTGACGGCCCAGGCATGTTCCTGCTCTGTTAAGGCCGAATGGTGTTTAACTCCTCATTTCTCCTTAAGCTTTCCCTTTCAAATGAGTTAGAGCAAGGAGGAGCAAGGAGGAGGATTCCGGCCGCCGGCGGAGCATCAGAGCACCGTTTAGAGAACCAAAGAACAGATCCGTGGCGGAAATCCCGTTGCGAAGACTTCTATACATGTAAGTTCCATGGCTCAAAAGCGTACTACAAGGGTAACGATTCTCTACTTGAGCATGTGAAGCTCTCTTCTTTTTTGCATAGGGAAACCCGCTCCTGCGAATGTGCGTGTGAGTGTGCGGAGTTCCTTGGGGTTGACGGGAATAGTCCCCTTGTGTTGCATATAGAGTCCGGAATCGTAGTACAGACATAGGCATTGTGAGTGAAGCCTACCCGGACATGTTGGTCTGGATCGATGATGTTGCATTTGTTATGGTTTGCCGGAGAAGACTCCATGTTTTCGGTTTCGGGTTTCTACGTGGTAGATTGCAGCGGGATCCTTGGGGATTAACTCCAAGGCGAACCCAGAAAACTGAGCGGAATCGTTGTTCTGCTAACTTGGCGGTCTTGGAACCGACCTTGAACATAACTGGATTATGTGACTGTTTGGAAATGGCAGGATCCGAGAGAAGCTTGGCGCGTGCGTACGTAAGTCTTAAGGTGTACTACGCGTTGTGAGAAATGGGCAAGTGGAATCGGACCTGGGCTATGTGGTTCGGTGCGAGAGACCGAAAAAGTGGACTGGCTGTTGGCATAGTCGGGACCTTAGACAGTGGTCAGAAAGGCTAAAATGCTCACGTTGTTGCCATCCCGGGGGTGGTGGTGAAGACGCTGAAGTGTCAGGATTCACCGATAATGTGCCTGCGTGCACGGGGGTGTTTGGCCATGTGAGCCACACCTGTGGCTAGCATGTTTGTACTATAATACTTAGCTGGGATAATGAATTGCAGGGAAGGAGCACCGCCGTCCAGAGTTAGGGGCGGGGTCGTTTATAATTGGTCGCTTTTGGTTGGCCGTTGCTTTGTTTGCCACCATGCGGTGGAATGTTGCTTGCAGGTGCTGCGGAGCAGAGTACCAAATAGCGGGCTGGAGCCCATGTTGCTGTGCTGGCCCTAGAAGGCCAAAGTGAATAGTTGTACTTTATTTTGTCATGTGTGGCGGCCTGCGAGCGATGTATGAAAAACATTATTTAATTAAGTGAACCTCTGTAAGGCCATAAGGCCGTTTACCTTTCTGTGTTTTGTTTTCATTCCAGTTGTAGGGTGTTGGACATCATGTTATGTGGATACAAGTTGGGTTCTTTCAACTGTTAAAAACTTCCACTGTAATGCTCTGTGTTAGGATGAGTAGTCTTAATTGGATAGTTTGGTATATTCATAAGCAAACTTCCGACTGTACCGTGTCATATGGTGTCTGGGTTCCAGCTGGAGCCTTTAAATATGCCATCACGATGGAGGGGTGTACATAGGGAGCAATGCAGAGGTGGAGGATGGATGAGTT